>JAUCBJ010003955.1:0-58375 GCA_032718475.1 Nemertoderma westbladi
CCGCGGAGACGTTGCTTTAAACACGGTTTTACTCGCTATACTTACGGGAGTTTCGAGCGAAACTTGTTCGATGTATCACCTACGCTCGTTCGACTCAGACGATCCTTAAATAAACCAATGATCAGAGTTTCGGAATACTCGATCAGAACTCCTCATTCCCCAGTGAGACTTCAGACACTTGATTTGATCCTATTAGTATGACGGATCCTCCCGAGCTGTACTCACTGCTCAAAGATCTAGTGTTACCTGAACAATTAGTCGGTGGCACCCCAGTTGTGGGCTTCCTAGATACTAGCCCATTCTACCTAGCCGGATTGGGACGCGGACATTTAATATCGCCGTTTAACCCTTACCATCGTCCCGTCCCGGCTTAACACGATATAACCTGTCACCAAAGTGGCGGAGAAAGTTGTACCAAACGAGTTAAACGCTATTCTACAAAGATCAGAAAGGAAACCTGCGTTTGTTCAGATAAACGTAAGTTGTAACAGCAAGTCCAAGCGATAAACGAATTGTCTTTATCTCAGTTCGATTGTAAAATCCAGAATCTCTAAGAAGATATCGAACTTAGGCAACCCCATTCTCTGCGAGAGTTTTTGGATGAACGTATCCAGCTACGAGCGGAGGAAAATCAGCTCGAGGAGAAGCATATCGAAACGGCGGATACCCCGACCATAGTCCTACACCTTCTGATGCAATCATATTGCACCCTTCACCCAGGATTGGTGGCCCTCCTAGTAAAGTGGCTCGCCCCAAAGAGAAAAGGACTCTTGCTAGCCTCAAAAACTGCGTAAACGCCGTCTGCGTAAGAAAGACTAACTGTTTAGAGTATCTTTATATTTTAGAAACTGTGATTTGTTATATTTTATAGACTTAAATCCCATTTTCTGGGAGCGGTGTAAAAGCTTTTGCGTCATTAACCGGTTATTTTCCCTTAAAGTACTCTGTAGTTGGTTTGCCAGGCATAAAAAGGCCGTGTCCTTGCTGTACTGGTGTTTTAGAGGACATAAAAGTCATTTCTTCTGTATTTGAACTGTATTTGTACTTTAGAGGACATAATCTGCAATTTCATGACGTAAAAAGCTCGATACTCTTGAAAACAGTGTCGCTACCATGACGACGGCTAACGGCTGATATTGCCACGTTGCAGCTTTCTGTATCTGCCAATAGAATTTGAGTTAGCTTTGATTTTGACCTATCACAGAGCTACTGAACTGAAATTTTCCTATCTCACTGCTCTTTCTCTGTGTTGAACGGGAGCTTCGTGGAATAAGGGTAGTTGGTATCCTCGTATAGAGCAGTAGTCACGAGTTTTTCAAAGCCACGAAAGAACGGCTTTGTAGTGTTTTGTGCTTTCTGCTTTTTAGCTCAACACTAGTAGGTTTAATTATAAGGACATATATCCTTTAACTCTCATGGAATCACTGATCTGTGAATACTGCTGACACACGGCTTTTAATAACTGCTGAAACTGCTAAAATTACCTGCTCAATCGATACTGTATATTGTTATTTGTTGTCGGTTATTCATTATATTTGTTGATGAATTATTATATTGGAATAACGAGAAATAACCCCGACACCCAATATTCTTGATATACCGAAGGTAAGAGAGAAAGGTTACCAATAACGATTGTGACTTATGTTAAAGTGGTTTGAAGTGAATCTAATGTTATTTGATAGACCCTACATGAGTCAGTCTGTGTTCCTTTTATATGTGACTAAAATCAGTGAAGATTGGCAGATTAGTGTGCAGTATTGTGCAGCATTGTGTATGAGTGAGTCTGTTAAAGAAGCATTTCCTAAAGAATGCGCCATATATGTGAATTATAATTAAGCCATATCGTTGTGAGTAGTTTAAGTCATAACTCTGTTTATATAGATAAAGCGCCACGTCCTAAAGGAACTGTTAATATTCCCGAAGGTGAATAATATTGTCAGAGATTATATAATACTGTCAGTCGAATAATACATTAGGCTTACATAGCAATAAAATTAAACCGTCGAACCCAATCTCCCGGGAATATCCAGCGGGTGAATGATCGCGCACAGATTGGTTTCGACTAGTGTAGTGAATCAAATACTTGTCATAGGCTAAAAAGCGATTTAATATCTAGAAGACATCTTAATTTGGCGGGTTAAACTGCCAAAGGTCTGAAAGCGCGAACACATGGTGACAGGATTGTAAACAAATTGAAATGTGAAATATTTCGATTGACCTTTATTACCTACTAAATTTTCAGATTAGCAGCATTCGCCGTCTTAAATTACATGTTGCGCAAAGTTTGAACATAACATGTGGTTTCCAGGAAGGAATATAATTACATTTGTATGAACCTTAGCCATGCTTAGTCATCATCTGATCATATTCACCAAACCAAAGGACCATGTATATAAAAATTTGGAACCATATTAAAATTTATCCATACCGGTAGTACAGTAGTGTCTCAAAGAGCAGTATGGACTCACCACTAATATTTACATCTTGGCGTTCTGTAGGCCTACTAGTAGAGGAACCAAGCTGAGGTGGAGGGAAGCCTTTTACGGAACCCTTTTCTTTCTTCTTTTTGGTTTTTCTTCTCACATCCATAGCTAAAGAAATGCGTTCGGTTTCCTTTAATATCTCACTTTCTACATCTCCTCTGCGCCATTTACATTATTACCGGTTATATATTTAGTACCATTCAATAAATAATCCGTTTAAAAATGGCACAAAAAGAACCCAAAAAGGGCATTGAAAAGGATTCAAAATAGTGTAGGATTTCTGGAGCTGACCGCACGATTAAAAGGGATCCATTCCCTCAGGCCCGAAGCCGGGATATAAAAAGGGGGGTTCGTTTATGATGGGAAGGGGGGGGGGGGGATTGTGTGGAATTGTTGGGTTAGAAGAAGTGGGTGGGTTTTTACGTTATGGAAGGTGGGTGTGGGTGGTGTAAGATGGGGGACTCGGGAACCATTGTTATGTGCACCCAAACACATTCCACCACACCCCGCCCCCCACACACACCGCGCCCCCCATGTTATAAAATATAAATTACAAATATATAATGAAATACACTGAATGAGTAATACCACTGTAAATAAACCAAGTATGTTGCGGTATTAGCCCTCAAATGATAGTTCCTATTAAATTCCCAGTAATTCTTGGATTCTCTAACTAGGTATTACTAACAATCTAAATAGGGTTTTCTTATAAAATACTAAAGCAAAGGCTAAAATATACATGCAAAAGAAAAAATCAAAATATTATTCTACACGAAGGTAGATAAAATATATTAATGTACAGTAGATACAGTATAATAATATACGATAATAAAACTGTCCCTCCATATGTTCTAGTATACCCCCCCCCCCCCCCTCCCCCTCCCTTCCACACACCCCCCCCCCCCCACCCCCCCCCCTCCCTTCCACACACCCGACCTTTTCTTTGATGTCTGATTATATTATAATGAAAGACAAAGATAATAAAGATAAGAAGATAGTTCGAAGTAGCTAAATCTAGGTTTATTTAGTTTTTATTAAAATGGGAGACATAGAAAAAGATAAGAAGAAATATTAATAAATTTGTTTTATTACAAATAATTTACATTATAGTAGGCCTACTGTATCACTAGTCCCTTATTTATTTTCAAATTCTAGATAACGTCTATTACTGAATAATTTAGCTGATGGATGTATATAGAAAAATATACGAAACGGTCCGAACAAATTTGTTATTATGTTTTTTTAGTATTGCACAAACTATATTGATTTGCTTTAGACTTCGATATCCCCCGGGACCACGATTAGTAATTAAGGTTTTACTACAGTATAATAGTGTAGGTTTATAACAATATATAAGTGATTCTAATGAAAATATAACTGTATGAAATCTGGCAAGACATTAATTTTTTATATATTTTATATCTACCAACGCGACTTAGACATTTTTATATTAAATAATGAGCCCTGTTAAACTAACTCAACTGAAACTAATACATTCCCCAACTGTAGACATATTACCAGCTTGCCAGCGAGAACTGGCAATAATGGACGGATCCATTATATCAATATTGTCGTAATAAATTACGCGCCTCTGCATGCAGGGCAGCCTGAATAACGAAAAATGCAAAACGAAACATTGGCAAAGTACCGTCTGTACAATACATTTATTATTATTGTAATAAATTACACGCCTATTCAGGTAAGCCTAATAACGAAAAACGAAACATTGGGCAAAGTACACAATATAGTAAAAAAATATATTGTAAATTAAAAACACACTATTTGCAGGAAATGTATCTTCTTCTACAATTCTAAACGAAATAAAGCGAAGTTTTGCAGAAACCATGTCCAATAGATGCTCCCTATGGGGTGTCGGCCAGAAACCATGTCCAATAGATGCTCCCTATGGGGTGTCGGCCAGAAACCATGTCCAATAGATGCTCCCTATGGGGTGTCGGCCAGAAACCATGTCCAATAGATGCTCCCTATGGGGTGTCGGCAGAATTTTGATTGAGTGAATTCTATGTACCACTGAACGATTATGATCGGTCATTCTAGAACTAATTTCACTGTTGCTAGGCAACCAATAGGACCCTCGCAACCAAAACCTTGCATACCCAACTAAGACCTATAATGAACCTATCATCAAAGTTTCATGCAACTCCATCACCATTAAGTGCAAGAAAGTTGTCCGTACAAACAAACAAACAATCAAACACACAAACAAACAAGCACGCGTGAGAAATAAGGACATCCGTGATCCGTCCGGATTGAAATATGACAATTTTGAAAATTGATTGTTTGAACCTGTTTTTTGGGGTTCTGATTTCGATGGAATATATACGAGTTGCACCAGTTCAAAATTTGGTGCCAGCCTGAAATTTTAAAAATCATTCAAAAAATCAATCGAAAAATACGCATAGCAATGATCTGGAAAATTAGAAATGTATTCCATTAGAATTAGTGCCCCAGAAAACGTAAAAATGTAAATTTAAAGTATCATATAAGTAAATTAAAATTTTTATGTTCAATCTGAAAAGTCCTGGTTACTTGTTTTTTTTTAATTTTTGCCTACGTAATGGACTAAAACTGCTATTTATAGTAATCAGATAATTTTTAAATATTTTCCAGTGGATTCAACACGCCTGTATTAAAAACCTGAATTGAAAAAAGATTAGCTGAAAATTGTTCACTACTTGAAAATTTGGTGCTGCAAAATAACCACCCCAGGAAATTAAACTATTAAAGTAAACTAATTTAGTAAACTAATTTTTAAGTTATTAAATAAGTAAACTAATTTGTTTTTCGTTCTGATTCAGACTAGTGCAATTTACTTACAAACAAAAAAATCACATGTTTTCCGTTAAAATATTCGAGGGAGGGGGGGGGGGGGGTAGAAACACACTAGTAGTAGGAAAACATCTTGAATTGGCGCCTGGGATTGGTTAATGAACTGTTTCTGTGTCAAATTTCATTGACGCAAATAACAGCTGTTTACTCCCAAAATAAAACTGCAACCTGATCTATTGACTTTAGTTTATTGTTTCGGTTAGAATAACGTGCCACTGTAAACTGCTCCTTTCTCTAAATTGATAATTCAACATTGAGACGGGATATTAATTCGCTGAGATGGGATTTAAGTCCAGATTCCACGCCCCCGCCCTATATTTACGCTCATTTACAAACCCCATACATTGTACAGTCTCGGTACAGGCAATGTAATTCAACCTAAATTAAGAACCAATCAGAGATCAGCAGTTGTAATAATTACCGAACATTATCTCACAGATAAAACAACCTCATTTATTTATAAATTTCTGGCTGCTCTATAAGTATTTATATCTCCAATATACATAGTACCATTCAGTCAGATAAATCATGCCTGAATAGAGAATCCCATTGAAACAAAATAGATCACTGCGCTTTTTCTTACGAAAGTATATTTATTTTGTTACTTTCTGTTTCTATAATTAAATTACGTTAAATTTAATTAAGGTTAAGTCAGTATGGCAGACGTACCTAAATATAGAATTGATGTCTTTTGGATGGTGTAATTTTAGGAAAAAAATTTACTTAAATAATAATAATGACTTTTTACCAACGGGGTCTAAAAAACTTTGCAATTGGTTTTCGTGGGGGGGGGGGGGGGGGGGGAGATTAGGGGTCCGTAGTTGTGACTGACTGCCGGGGGCCCGGTATTCAATAATCCGTCCTAGTACATAGTTTGGGAATACACCACTTACTACAAATCCCAGGCGATGTCAGCACTTATTAAATGGAAAAGATATATTTATTTAACTTGAGAAGTACTTTGGGGGGTTATGTGGACAATGCTCAATGGGCGACGGCGTGCCGTGCAGACTGAAACACGAATTGGAGTGTACAGTAGGCCTACAGTAGATTAGCAGGAAATATAATTATATAATATAATAAAAATGTTTTTTTTTCTAATAAATTATTATTGTCATTGTTAAGAATCGTATGATATGATCAAAATCAGGAATTGCGCCAGAACATTTACACTAAAGCCAAAATCGGCGCACCAGTGGAAATGAAGAATAGACGCATTGATATCATATATGAATTGTGCAGATATTTATATAGAACCTAGGAAGGAAGCTATACAATAAATTATATTATTTAATTACAAGTTCAATCAGCTCAACCCTAATTAATTTATTTTTAATGCTACAGTATTACCTAGAAGTGTGTACTAAATAAGTAGCCTATGCTAGTGCCCGGGGAATGTGGCTGAACTGGTTAGCGCTATTGATGAGGCTACTCAAGGTGCCTCAGGTTCAACCCTCGTCGACGTAATTAATACCCAGAGGAAATTACTTTGTAAGAATTTAATTGCTAAATTTTAAGTGAAAATAATGTAGTTGTTGATTGTTAACACCGTTTTCAAGGAAAGAGTTAAAAAATAATTTTTTTATTCTAAAATAAAGAAAGTTATTAAGAAATTAACTTATACTCTGTAGACATAGACAACAGGCGTGCATCAGCTGGTGTATCAAACTATTCTTTGAAGTTTTCTTACACTTTTGTCACAAATCAAAATCCGTCTGAGTTTTTGTTAGAAGGCGAACAGATTTAATACAAAGCAAAGGATTGAGAATGTTTGCACAAAGAGATGAATAAAATCCTATATTTGTTTCATAATGTTTGCTTAAAGTCTCGGCATTAAGTATCCTTCCTCTTCTTAGTTATTAATCAATTACAACTTTGCAGATAGGTGCTGGTTGACTCTTTATCTGATTCACCACAACACCGCGCTGCATATCCACATCCAGTCTGCAATAAACATATTTTCGAGGGGCCTTCGCGTATCACATAAGTTAAGATGAGCCTTTGCGTCGAAGTACCATTAATTGACCTAGTCGTTCGCCCTCTAGAGGTCGACAAATGTACTATCGAAGCCTGTCTGTGTGTAAAATTTCTAACCTTTTTATAGACTAGGCCTACATGTGTAGCACGTTTGGTTCCATTTCATTAAAGATTGACCGACTTATTAGCGTTACAACATTTTCGACCACGACGACAATGTCGACGGACGGGTCCACTAATTATACCACTAACTGTACGCTAAGACTCACACAAATAGTGGCATCATTATAATATCCACCAAAAATAAATTTATATATTCATAATAATATATTCATTGATAAACAAAATATTCTAGAACATTGTGTTTTTATTAAATAGAATAAATGGCCTGCAGCGGAAGCAATTACATAAATACAAAAGATACATATTACGACCGAAATGGTAACTCCTCTCACATATTATTTGTAATATTTGTGTATAATATTAGTATTACTATAGGCCTAATCATTTAACTGTATGTATATAAGCTGTAGGGCGAAGAAATATAAATATATATAATGTTATCTATATTTTCATTACAAACAACAAGTTTATGATATAAAACATTTTCTAGACACACAATAAGGTTCGACAACGTTTGTGTTTCCGCAAGGAAACCAAACACGTGTATTTTGGGACGATTGATTATCTCACGGAAAAACTTCCTAAGAAAAACGTCTCAAAAAAAGACACTAAAAATTAGCTTCGTGTTTCGCGAAGCGAAACCGGTAGTTCTTTAGTGGTTGCTATAGCAATAAATAAATATCAGATTTTTCTATCCAAAGAATCCGGTTGTTAATAATCAGAATAAATTCAATAAAAACATAAATTTAATCACATTTGACTTTCCGAAGAACTGAAAGTAGTTTGCCAATCAATCATCAGTATCCGAAAAGACCATCTTCGTCACATTCCTCCATAATCGTATAATAAGATAAATTAATGCAACCATGTGCGCGCTAAAACACGTCAACAACCCGCAACATCGCGGGGTGTGTATAAAATATTATGACAATATAGTGAATATAATATAAATAATTAAGGCATAATAATAATCATATAATCAACCGCAATTATACGATTATTTACATTAACTCCTCCCTAAAGGCCGCTTGTCGATTTTTATGTAACATTTCTCCTGGTCAAGATGAAATCAAAGCAATTCTACTCGGTTTTTTAATCTTCTCTACAAGTGTGTTATTAATTGTAACATTAATTTTACTGCAAAGTAAGCTTACTTATAAATGAATGAAAAATATTATTTTATGCTCAATAACCAAAGGAATGCTTGTTCACCACTGTGGGTGATCTTCCATAGCAAACAAACCCTTCCACTCTGACTCCCAAGTTACCTTGGTTCCCATTTATCGACCAGTCAAGGATGAAAGCCTGGGTTGGGCTAGGCTGTAGTATTTAAAGTACTGTACCCAAACATTGCGCCCCACTGCACTCACTTATAACTGCACTTGGCATCTAATCTACCGAGAGTTTCATGGAATAAGTCCTTTAATTTACGGAAAATGTTATATTTTCCTCTACATTTTGACTCCAGTGACGGCATATTATGATAAATAGTTTCCAATTTAGGCCAAAGTTGCTGAAGTTTGTACGGTTCATTGAATCCATGTTGAGCAATTGTGCACGCAAGGTGACATGGGTGGTCGGAAATATGGTTTCCAGGTAACAGATACAATTGCGCTATGTTTACGGGGCGTAGACCAAACTTTTCACCGACCAGGCCAACATACACATCGTCTAGATGCAACAGTTTTGTAATTCTAGAATAATTAGATAATAGATGTACAACGTCTACGGACAGGATATAAAATCCACCGGAACAGTAGGGTGGGTAAACATTGCGGGGGAATTTATATGAACTGATTTTGTATTTGTGGTTTATTCCTGTTGAATTCCGCATAGGTGCAGTTCCAATCTAAATAAAACAAAAACAGACGCGTTACTATAAATAACTAACTAACTAACATATTCAGATGATATACAAGATTTATGACATTGTAATAAGTCTAGTTTTTATGTACATATCTTCATACTACGGCCCCTCCAACACAGTATATAATATTTCTGCTATTAAATCAATCTTGCGAATATATTTGCAACGAAATTACCATTATTAAAAATGCGCTATATAGTAAAAAAAGTAATTTATCATGGTGATAATATCCTGATAAAATTAGAATTATACAATAAATTATTGTGTATCGATTGATACAAAGTCAAGGATTTTCAATTTCCTTTCCAGTGAAAATATAAATAAAAGTTAAGGTAAAGAACTGCAGGATCGAACATACAGATGTCGGGCTTAAAAATCCATATATATCAATAATGTTATCGACCCACTTACAACTGGATGTCCGCCATAGTAACCATTAGGTGTCCCCCAGTAGCGAAGGTAACTGCCGAGAAAATATGTATTAACTAATACATCCTGGTCCCCGGAAGCAACATACACTGTGTTGGGACAATGTGACACCACCCATCGCCAAGACAAAATTAGTTTCAAAGTCAGATGGCGGAAAGTTTCCGTAAAGTTACCTTGAATAAGGTCACCGTATTTCTGAAAGACAAGTTTAATTTTGTTAATTCAAATTTTGTTCTATATTACAGATTATATATTTGAAATAAAATAGATTACATATATTATATACTGTACATAGTACCATTCATAGTCAGATAAATCATGCCTGAATAGAGAATCCCATTGAAACAAAATAGATCACTGCGCATTTTCTTACGAAAGTATATTTCATTTTGTTACTTTCTTTTTCTATAATTAAATTACGTTAAATTTAATTAAGTTCCACCGAGATATACAATGTCCCATAGAATATTTAATAATGTTTAAAGTGTTTAAAAATTGTTTAAATTGTAAAGCAATGTTTAAGGAAACGTTACAGGAAAACGTTAGCAAAAAAGTCGATTTAAAATAATAGTAAATTATTACTGTCTTACAAATAACATAGTTGTGGCTGGCCATGAGAAAAGGGACCTTATGTCACCCGGGGCCGATTTTGAGTTAATAGGCCTATGAGATGCAGAATTTTCCAGAGATTAAAAAAAAACAGTGTCTCAATATCTACTTCCAAAAAAAATTTATAGCGATTTATGTGAAGGTGAATCGGGTAGCTGTTTCTGTCTGCCAAACGCAGGGGTGAGTCGGGGTATGCCAAGCCACTATTATAGTAAATGTTTACATAGTATTTTGAAGCAATTGTGTTTAATGTATGATGTTCCATATTGTATTATTGCCCATATTGATAATCCATATTGTATTATCTGAGTGCTGGGAATATGGTGAACGGCCTCAACAACCCTCGCACTTTGTCTGAGTGCCGGGAATATGGTGAACGGCCTCCCCAACCCTCACACTTTGTCTGAGTACTGGGAATATGGTGAACGGATCCCACAACCCTCGCACTTTGTCTGAGTACTGGGAATATGGTGAACGGCCTCCCTCAACCCTCGCACTTTGTCAGTGTGCTGGGAATATGGTGAACGGATCCCACAACCCTCGCACGTTGTCTGAGTGCAGGGGATATGGTGAACGGCCTCATCAACCCTCGCACTTTGTCTGAGTGCCGGGAATATGGTGAACGGCCTCAACAACCCTCGCACTTTGTCTGAGTGCAGGGAATATGGTGAACGGATCCCACAACCCTCGCACTTTGTCTGAGTACTGGGAATATGGTGAACGGCCTCCACAACCCTCGCACTTTGTCTGAGTACTGGGAATATGGTGAACGGATCCCACAACCCTCGCACTTTGTCTGAGTACTGGGAATATGGTGAACGGCCTACCACAACCCTCGCACTTTGTCAGTGTGCTGGGAATATGGTGAACGGCCTTCACAACCCTCGCACGTTGTCTGAGTGCAGGGGATATGGTGAACGGCCTCATCAACCCTCGCACTTTGTCTGAGTGCCGGGAATATGGTGAACGGCCTCAACAACCCTCGCACTTTGTCTGAGTGCCGGGAATATGGTGAACGGCCTCAACAACCCTCGCACTTTGTCTGAGTGCCGGGAATATGGTGAACGGCCTACCACAACCCTCGCACTTTGTCAGTGTGCTGGGAATATGGTGAACGGCCTTCACAACCCTCGCACGTTGTCTGAGTGCAGGGGATATGGTGAACGGCCTCAACAACCCTCGCACTTTGTCTGAGTGCCGGGAATATGGTGAACGGCCTCAACAACCCTCGCACTTTGTCTGAGTACTGGGAATATGGTGAACGGATCCCACAACCCTCGCACTTTGTCTGAGTACTGGGAATATGGTGAACGGCCTCCACAACCCTCAAACTTTGTCTGAGTACTGGGAATATGGTGAACGGCCTTCACAACCCTCGCACGTTGTCTGAGTGCAGGGGATATGGTGAACGGCCTCAACAACCCTCGCACTTTGTCTGAGTACTGGGAATATGGTGAACGGCCTCAACAACCCTCGCACTTTGTCTGAGTGCTGGGAATATGGTGAACGGCCTCCCTCAACACTCGAACTTTGTCTGAGTACTGGGAATATGGTGAACGGCCTCCACAACCCTCGCACTTTGTCTGAGTACTGGGAATATGGTGAACGGCCTACCACAACCCTCGCACTTTGTCTGAGTGCCGGGAATATGGTGAACGGCCTCAACAACCCTCGCACTTTGTCTGAGTGCCGGGAATATGGTGAACGGCCTCCACAACCCTCGCACTTTTTCTGAGTGCTGGGAATATGGTGAACGGCCTCAACAATCCTGCACTTTGTCTGATTTCTGGGAATATGGTGAACGGCCTCAACAACCCTCGCACTTTGCCTGAGTGCTGGAAACTTGGTGAACGGCCTCCCTCAACCCTGGCACTTTGCCTGAGTGCTGGGAATATGGTGAACGGCCTCCCACAACCCTCACACATTGTCAGTGTGCTGGGAATATGGTGAACGGCCTTCACAACCCTCGCACTTTGTCTGAGTGCAGGGAATATGGTGAACGGATCCCACAACCCTCGCACTTTGTCTGAGTACTGGGAATATGGTGAACGGCCTCCCTCAACACTCGAACTTTGTCTGAGTACTGGGAATATGGTGAACGGCCTCCACAACCCTCGCACTTTGTCTGAGTACTGGGAATATGGTGAACGGCCTACCACAACCCTCACACTTTGTCTGAGTGCCGGGAATATGGTGAACGGCCTCAACAACCCTCGCACTTTGTCTGAGTGCCGGGAATATGGTGAACGGCCTCCACAACCCTCGCACTTTTTCTGAGTGCTGGGAATATGGTGAACGGCCTCAACAATCCTGCACTTTGTCTGATTTCTGGGAATATGGTGAACGGCCTCCACAACCCTCGCACTTTGTCTGAGTACTGGGAATATGGTGAACGGCCTACCACAACCCTCGCACTTTGTCTGAGTGCCGGGAATATGGTGAACGGCCTCAACAACCCTCGCACTTTGTCTGAGTGCCGGGAATATGGTGAACGGCCTCCACAACCCTCGCACTTTTTCTGAGTGCTGGGAATATGGTGAACGGCCTCAACAATCCTGCACTTTGTCTGATTTCTGGGAATATGGTGAACGGCCTCAACAACCCTCGCACTTTGCCTGAGTGCTGGGAACTTGGTGAACGGCCTCCCTCAACCCTGGCACTTTGCCTGAGTGCTGGGAATATGGTGAACGGCCTCAACAACCCTCGCACTTTTTCTGAGTGCCGGGAATATGGTGAACGGCCTTCACAACCCTCAAACTTTGTCTGAGTACTGGGAATATGGTGAACGGCCTTCACAACCCTCGCACGTTGTCTGAGTGCAGGGGATATGGTGAACGGCCTCAACAACCCTCGCACTTTGTCTGAGTGCCGGGAATATGGTGAACGGCCCCAACAACCCTCGCACTTTGTCTGAGTGCCGGGAATATGGTGAACGGCCTCAACAACCCTCGCACTTTGTCTGAGTGCCGGGAATATGGTGAACGGCCTCAACAACCCTCGCACTTTGTCTGAGTGCTGGGAATATGGTGAACGGCCTCAACAACCCTCGCAGTTTGTCTGAGTGCCGGGAATATGGTGAACGGCCTCAACAACCCTCGCACTTTGTCTGATTTCTGGGAATATGGTGAACGGCCTCCACAACCCTCGCACTTTGTCTGATTTCTGGGAATATGGTGAACGGCCTCCACAACCCTCGCACTTTGTCTGAGTGCCGGGAATATGGTGAACGGCCTCCCACAACCCTCACACTTTGTCAGAGTGCTGGGAATATGGTGAACGGCCTTCACAACCCTCACACGTTGTGTGAATGCAGGGGATATGGTGAACGGCCTCGACAACCCTCGCACTTTGTCTGAGTGCCGGGAATATGGTGAACGGCCTTCACAACCCTCGCACGTTGTCTGAGTGCAGGGGATATGGTGAACGGCCTTCACAACCCTCGCACGTTGTCTGAGTGCAGGGGATATGGTGAACGGCCTCAACAGCCCTCGCACTTTGTCTGAGTGCCGGGAATATGGTGAACGGCCTCAACAACCCTCGCACTTTGTCCGAGTGCTGGGAATATGGTGAAAGGCCTTCACAACCCTCGCACTTTTTCTGAGTGCTGGGAATATGGTGAACGGCCTCAACAACCCTCGCACTTTGTCTGAGTGCCGGGAATATGGTGAACGGCCTCAACAACCCTCGCACTTTGTCTGAGTGCTGGGAATATGGTGAACGGCCTCAACAACCCTCGCACTTTTTCTGAGTGCCGGGAATATGGTGAACGGCCTCAACAACCCTCGCACTTTGTCTGAGTGCCGGGAATTTGGTGAACGGTCTCAACAACCCTCGCACTTTGTCTGAGTGCCGGGAATATGGTGAACGGCCTCAACAACCCTCGCACTTTGTCTGATTTCTGGGAATATGGTGAACGGCCTCAACAACCCTCGCACTTTTTCTGAGTGCTGGGAATATGGTGAACGGCCTCAACAACCCTCGCACTTTGTCTGAGTGCTGGGAATATGGTGAACGGCCTCAACAACCCTCGCACTTTTTCTGAGTGCCGGGAATATGGTGAACGGCCTCAACAACCCTCGCACTTTGTCTGAGTGCCGGGAATTTGGTGAACGGTCTCAACAACCCTCGCACTTTGTCTGAGTGCCGGGAATATGGTGAACGGCCTCAACAACCCTCGCACTTTGTCTGATTTCTGGGAATATGGTGAACGGCCTCAACAACCCTCGCACTTTTTCTGAGTGCCGGGAATATGGTGAACAGCCTTCACAACCCTCACACGTTGTGTGAATGCAGGGGATATGGTGAACGGCCTCGACAACCCTCGCACTTTGTCTGAGTGCCGGGAATATGGTGAACGGCCTTCACAACCCTCACACGTTGTGTGAATGCAGGGGATATGGTGAACGGCCTCGACAACCCTCGCACTTTGTCTGAGTGCCGGGAATATGGTGAACGGCCTTCACAACCCTCGCACGTTGTCTGAGTGCAGGGGATATGGTGAACGGCCTTCACAACCCTCGCACGTTGTCTGAGTGCAGGGGATATGGTGAACGGCCTCAACAGCCCTCGCACTTTGTCTGAGTGCCGGGAATATGGTGAACGGCCTCAACAACCCTCGCACTTTGTCTGAGTGCTGGGAATATGGTGAACGGCCTCAACAACCCTCGCACTTTGTCTGAGTGCCGGGAATATGGTGAACGGCCTCCACAACCCTCGCACTTTTTCTGAGTGCTGGGAATATGGTGAACGGCCTCAACAACCCTCGCACTTTGTCTGAGTGCCGGGAATAAGGTGAACGGCCTCAACAATCCTCGCACTTTGTCTGATTTCTGGGAATATGGTGAACGGCCTCAACAACCCTCGCACTTTTTCTGAGTGCCGGGAATATGGTGAACGGCCTCAACAACCCTCGCACTTTGTCTGAGTGCCGGGAATTTGGTGAACGGTCTCAACAACCCTCGCACTTTGTCTGAGTGCCGGGAATATGGTGAACGGCCTCAACAACCCTCGCACTTTGTCTGAGTGCCGGGAATTTGGTGAACGGTCTCAACAACCCTCGCACTTTGTCTGAGTGCCGGGAATATGGTGAACGGCCTCAACAACCCTCGCACTTTGTCTGATTTCTGGGAATATGGTGAACGGCCTCCACAACCCTCGCACTTTTTCTGAGTGCTGGGAATATGGTGAACGGCCTCAACAATCCTGCACTTTGTCTGATTTCTGGGAATATGGTGAACGGCCTCAACAACCCTCGCACTTTGCCTGAGTGCTGGGAACTTGGTGAACGGCCTCCCTCAACCCTGGCACTTTGCCTGAGTGCTGGGAATATGGTGAACGGCCTCAACAACCCTCGCACTTTTTCTGAGTGCCGGGAATATGGTGAACGGCCTTCACAACCCTCAAACTTTGTCTGAGTACTGGGAATATGGTGAACGGCCTTCACAACCCTCGCACGTTGTCTGAGTGCAGGGGATATGGTGAACGGCCTCAACAACCCTCGCACTTTGTCTGAGTGCCGGGAATATGGTGAACGGCCCCAACAACCCTCGCACTTTGTCTGAGTGCCGGGAATATGGTGAACGGCCTCAACAACCCTCGCACTTTGTCTGAGTGCCGGGAATATGGTGAACGGCCTCAACAACCCTCGCACTTTGTCTGAGTGCTGGGAATATGGTGAACGGCCTCAACAACCCTCGCAGTTTGTCTGAGTGCCGGGAATATGGTGAACGGCCTCAACAACCCTCGCACTTTGTCTGATTTCTGGGAATATGGTGAACGGCCTCCACAACCCTCGCACTTTGTCTGATTTCTGGGAATATGGTGAACGGCCTCCACAACCCTCGCACTTTGTCTGAGTGCCGGGAATATGGTGAACGGCCTCCCACAACCCTCACACTTTGTCAGAGTGCTGGGAATATGGTGAACGGCCTTCACAACCCTCACACGTTGTGTGAATGCAGGGGATATGGTGAACGGCCTCGACAACCCTCGCACTTTGTCTGAGTGCCGGGAATATGGTGAACGGCCTTCACAACCCTCGCACGTTGTCTGAGTGCAGGGGATATGGTGAACGGCCTTCACAACCCTCGCACGTTGTCTGAGTGCAGGGGATATGGTGAACGGCCTCAACAGCCCTCGCACTTTGTCTGAGTGCCGGGAATATGGTGAACGGCCTCAACAACCCTCGCACTTTGTCCGAGTGCTGGGAATATGGTGAAAGGCCTTCACAACCCTCGCACTTTTTCTGAGTGCTGGGAATATGGTGAACGGCCTCAACAACCCTCGCACTTTGTCTGAGTGCCGGGAATATGGTGAACGGCCTCAACAACCCTCGCACTTTGTCTGAGTGCTGGGAATATGGTGAACGGCCTCAACAACCCTCGCACTTTGTCTGAGTGCCGGGAATATGGTGAACGGCCTCCACAACCCTCGCACTTTGTCTGAGTGCTGGGAATATGGTGAACGGCCTCAACAACCCTCGCACTTTGTCTGAGTGCAGGGGATATGGTGAACGGCCTCAACAGCCCTCGCACTTTGTCTGAGTGCCGGGAATATGGTGAACGGCCTCAACAACCCTCGCACTTTGTCTGAGTGCTGGGAATATGGTGAACGGCCTCAACAACCCTCGCACTTTTTCTGAGTGCTGGGAATATGGTGAACGGCCTCAACAACCCTCGCACTTTGTCTGAGTGCTGGGAATATGGTGAACGGCCTCAACAACCCTCGCACTTTTTCTGAGTGCCGGGAATATGGTGAACGGCCTCAACAACCCTCGCACTTTGTCTGAGTGCCGGGAATTTGGTGAACGGTCTCAACAACCCTCGCACTTTGTCTGAGTGCCGGGAATATGGTGAACGGCCTCAACAACCCTCGCACTTTGTCTGATTTCTGGGAATATGGTGAACGGCCTCAACAACCCTCGCACTTTTTCTGAGTGCTGGGAATATGGTGAACGGCCTCAACAACCCTCGCACTTTGTCTGAGTGCTGGGAATATGGTGAACGGCCTCAACAACCCTCGCACTTTTTCTGAGTGCCGGGAATATGGTGAACGGCCTCAACAACCCTCGCACTTTGTCTGAGTGCCGGGAATTTGGTGAACGGTCTCAACAACCCTCGCACTTTGTCTGAGTGCCGGGAATATGGTGAACGGCCTCAACAACCCTCGCACTTTGTCTGATTTCTGGGAATATGGTGAACGGCCTCAACAACCCTCGCACTTTTTCTGAGTGCCGGGAATATGGTGAACAGCCTTCACAACCCTCACACGTTGTGTGAATGCAGGGGATATGGTGAACGGCCTCGACAACCCTCGCACTTTGTCTGAGTGCCGGGAATATGGTGAACGGCCTTCACAACCCTCACACGTTGTGTGAATGCAGGGGATATGGTGAACGGCCTCGACAACCCTCGCACTTTGTCTGAGTGCCGGGAATATGGTGAACGGCCTTCACAACCCTCGCACGTTGTCTGAGTGCAGGGGATATGGTGAACGGCCTTCACAACCCTCGCACGTTGTCTGAGTGCAGGGGATATGGTGAACGGCCTCAACAGCCCTCGCACTTTGTCTGAGTGCCGGGAATATGGTGAACGGCCTCAACAACCCTCGCACTTTGTCTGAGTGCTGGGAATATGGTGAACGGCCTCAACAACCCTCGCACTTTGTCTGAGTGCCGGGAATATGGTGAACGGCCTCCACAACCCTCGCACTTTTTCTGAGTGCTGGGAATATGGTGAACGGCCTCAACAACCCTCGCACTTTGTCTGAGTGCCGGGAATAAGGTGAACGGCCTCAACAATCCTCGCACTTTGTCTGATTTCTGGGAATATGGTGAACGGCCTCAACAACCCTCGCACTTTTTCTGAGTGCCGGGAATATGGTGAACGGCCTCAACAACCCTCGCACTTTGTCTGAGTGCCGGGAATTTGGTGAACGGTCTCAACAACCCTCGCACTTCGTCTGAGTGCCGGGAATATGGTGAACGGCCTCAACAACCCTCGCACTTTGTCTGATTTCTGGGAATATGGTGAACGGCCTCAACAACCCTCGCACTTTTTCTGAGTGCCGGGAATATGGTGAACGGCCTCAACAACCCTCGCACTTTGTCTGAGTGCCGGGAATATGGTGAACGGCCTCAACAACCCTCGCACTTTGTCTGAGTGCCGGGAATATGGTGAACGGCCCCCACAACCCTCAAACTTTGTCTGAGTGCCGGGAATATGGTGAACCGCCTCAACAACCCTCGCACTTTGTCTGAGTACCGGGAATATGGTGAACGGCCTCCCTCAACCCTCGTACTTTGTCTGAGTACTGGGAATATGGTGAACCGCCTCCACAACCCTCAACCTTTGTCTGAGTACTGGGAATATGGTGAACGGCCTCCACAACCCTCACACTTTGCCTGAGTGCTGGGAATATGGTGAACGGCCTCAACAACCCTCGCACTTTTTCTGAGTGCCGGGAATATGGTGAACGGCCTTCACAACCCTCAAACTTTGTCTGAGTACTGGGAATATGGTGAACGGCCTTCTCAACCCTCGCACTTTGTCTGAGTGCCGGGAATATGGTGAACGGCCTCAACAACCCTCGCACTTTTTCTGAGTGCCGGGAATATGGTGAACGGCCTTCACAACCCTCAAACTTTGTCTGAGTACTGGGAATATGGTGAAAGGCCTCCCTCAACCCTCGCACTTTGTCAGAGTGCTGGGAATATGGTGAACGGCCTCCACAACCCTCGCACTTTGTCTTAGTGCCGGGAATATGGTGAGCCGCCTCCACAACCCTCAAACTTTGTCTGAGTACTGGGAATATGGTGAACGGCCTTCTCAACCCTCGCACTTTGTCTGAGTGCCGGGAATATGGTGAACGGCCTCAACAACCCTCGCACTTTGTCAGAGTGCTGGGAATATCGTGAACGGCCTCCACAACCCTCGCACTTTTTCTGAGTGCCGGGAATATGGTGAACGGCCTCCACAACCCTCGCACTTTGTCTGAGTGCTGGGAAAATGGTGAACGGCCTCAACAACCCTCGCACTTTGTCTGAGTGCCGGGAATATGGTGAACGGCCCCCACAACCCTCAAACTTTGTCTGAGTGCTGGGAATATGGTGAACGGCCTCAACAATCCTGCACTTTGTCTGATTTCTGGGAAAATGGTGAACGGCCTCAACAACCCTCGCACTTTGTCTGAGTGCCGGGAATATGGTGAACGGCCTCAACAACCCTCGCACTTTGTCTGAGTGCCGGGAATATGGTGAACAACCTCCACAACCCTCGCACTTTTTCTTAGTGCTGGGAATATGCTGAACGGCCTCCACAACCCTCGCACTTTGTCTGAGTGCTGGGAAAATGGTGAACGGCCTCAACAACCCTCGCACTTTGTCTGAGTGCCGGGAATATGGTGAACGGCCTCAACAACCCTCGCACTTTGCCTGAGTGCCGGGAATATGGTGAACGGCCTCCACAACCCTCGCACTTTTTCTGAGTGCTGGGAATATGGTGAACGGCCTCAACAACCCTCGCACTTTGTCTGAGTGCCGGGAATATGGTGAACGGCCTCAACAACCCTCGCACTTTGTCTGAGTGCTGGGAATATGGTGAACGGCCTCAACAACCCTCGCACTTTTTCTGAGTGCCGGGAATATGGTGAACGGCCTCAACAACCCTCGCACTTTGTCTGAGTGCCGGGAATTTGGTGAACGGTCTCAACAACCCTCGCACTTTGTCTGAGTGCCGGGAATATGGTGAACGGCCTCAACAACCCTCGCACTTTGTCTGATTTCTGGGAATATGGTGAACGGCCTCAACAACCCTCGCACTTTTTCTGAGTGCTGGGAATATGGTGAACGGCCTCAACAACCCTCGCACTTTGTCTGAGTGCTGGGAATATGGTGAACGGCCTCAACAACCCTCGCACTTTTTCTGAGTGCCGGGAATATGGTGAACAGCCTCAACAACCCTCGCACTTTGTCTGAGTGCCGGGAATTTGGTGAACGGTCTCAACAACCCTCGCACTTTGTCTGAGTGCCGGGAATATGGTGAACGGCCTCAACAACCCTCGCACTTTGTCTGATTTCTGGGAATATGGTGAACGGCCTCAACAACCCTCGCACTTTTTCTGAGTGCCGGGAATATGGTGAACGGCCTTCACAACCCTCACACGTTGTGTGAATGCAGGGGATATGGTGAACGGCCTCGACAACCCTCGCACTTTGTCTGAGTGCCGGGAATATGGTGAACGGCCTTCACAACCCTCACACGTTGTGTGAATGCAGGGGATATGGTGAACGGCCTCGACAACCCTCGCACTTTGTCTGAGTGCCGGGAATATGGTGAACGGCCTTCACAACCCTCGCACGTTGTCTGAGTGCAGGGGATATGGTGAACGGCCTTCACAACCCTCGCACGTTGTCTGAGTGCAGGGGATATGGTGAACGGCCTCAACAGCCCTCGCACTTTGTCTGAGTGCCGGGAATATGGTGAACGGCCTCAACAACCCTCGCACTTTGTCTGAGTGCTGGGAATATGGTGAACGGCCTCAACAACCCTCGCACTTTGTCTGAGTGCCGGGAATATGGTGAACGGCCTCCACAACCCTCGCACTTTTTCTGAGTGCTGGGAATATGGTGAACGGCCTCAACAACCCTCGCACTTTGTCTGAGTGCCGGGAATAAGGTGAACGGCCTCAACAATCCTCGCACTTTGTCTGATTTCTGGGAATATGGTGAACGGCCTCAACAACCCTCGCACTTTTTCTGAGTGCCGGGAATATGGTGAACGGCCTCAACAACCCTCGCACTTTGTCTGAGTGCCGGGAATTTGGTGAACGGTCTCAACAACCCTCGCACTTTGTCTGAGTGCCGGGAATATGGTGAACGGCCTCAACAACCCTCGCACTTTGTCTGATTTCTGGGAATATGGTGAACGGCCTCAACAACCCTCGCACTTTTTCTGAGTGCCGGGAATATGGTGAACGGCCTCAACAACCCTCGCACTTTGTCTGAGTGCCGGGAATATGGTGAACGGCCTCAACAACCCTCGCACTTTGTCTGAGTGCCGGGAATATGGTGAACGGCCCCCACAACCCTCAAACTTTGTCTGAGTGCCGGGAATATGGTGAACCGCCTCAACAACCCTCGCACTTTGTCTGAGTACCGGGAATATGGTGAACGGCCTCCCTCAACCCTCGTACTTTGTCTGAGTACTGGGAATATGGTGAACCGCCTCCACAACCCTCAACCTTTGTCTGAGTACTGGGAATATGGTGAACGGCCTCCACAACCCTCACACTTTGCCTGAGTGCTGGGAATATGGTGAACGGCCTCAACAACCCTCGCACTTTTTCTGAGTGCCGGGAATATGGTGAACGGCCTTCACAACCCTCAAACTTTGTCTGAGTACTGGGAATATGGTGAACGGCCTTCTCAACCCTCGCACTTTGTCTGAGTGCCGGGAATATGGTGAACGGCCTCAACAACCCTCGCACTTTTTCTGAGTGCCGGGAATATGGTGAACGGCCTTCACAACCCTCAAACTTTGTCTGAGTACTGGGAATATGGTGAAAGGCCTCCCTCAACCCTCGCACTTTGTCAGAGTGCTGGGAATATGGTGAACGGCCTCCACAACCCTCGCACTTTGTCTTAGTGCCGGGAATATGGTGAGCCGCCTCCACAACCCTCAAACTTTGTCTGAGTACTGGGAATATGGTGAACGGCCTTCTCAACCCTCGCACTTTGTCTGAGTGCCGGGAATATGGTGAACGACCTCAACAACCCTCGCACTTTGTCAGAGTGCTGGGAATATCGTGAACGGCCTCCACAACCCTCGCACTTTTTCTGAGTGCTGGGAATATGGTGAACGGCCTCCACAACCCTCGCACTTTGTCTGAGTGCTGGGAAAATGGTGAACGGCCTCAACAACCCTCGCACTTTGTCTGAGTGCCGGGAATATGGTGAACGGCCCCCACAACCCTCAAACTTTGTCTGAGTGCTGGGAATATGGTGAACGGCCTCAACAATCCTGCACTTTGTCTGATTTCTGGGAAAATGGTGAACGGCCTCAACAACCCTCGCACTTTGTCTGAGTGCCGGGAATATGGTGAACGGCCTCAACAACCCTCGCACTTTGTCTGAGTGCCGGGAATATGGTGAACAACCTCCACAACCCTCGCACTTTTTCTTAGTGCTGGGAATATGCTGAACGGCCTCCACAACCCTCGCACTTTGTCTGAGTGCTGGGAAAATGGTGAACGGCCTCAACAACCCTCGCACTTTGTCTGAGTGCCGGGAATATGGTGAACGGCCTCAACAACCCTCGCACTTTGCCTGAGTGCCGGGAATATGGTGAACGGCCTCCACAACCCTCGCACTTTTTCTGAGTGCTGGGAATATGGTGAACGGCCTCCACAACCCTCGCACTTTGTCTGAGTGCCGGGAATATGGTGAACGGCCTCCACAACCCTCGCACTTTTTCTGAGTGCTGGGAATATGGTGAACGGCCTCCAGAACCCTCGCACTTTGTCTGAGTGCCGGGAATATGGTGAACGGCCTCAACAACCCTCGCACTTTGCCTGAGTGCTGGGAATGTGGTGAACGGCCTCCCTCAACCTTAGCACTTTGTTGGCAAACCGACTCGGCTGGACGAATCGATTCCTGAAGGCCAAGTTATCCTGTAGCTCACCGACGCCAAGGTGAGTTGCATCTCACCAGGTGCTCAGGTGGGTGCGTGGCTGGGTCGCCACCAATAATATCATATTCCTAGGTTATTCCGGGTTTCTTTCCCGGATTCTTTGGTTTTGTAAATATTTGTACTTTAAATAAGCATTTACAATGGGAGTAACACAAATTTTGTTAAGTAAGTTATGAATAATAGCAATAGGAAATTAGTAGCTTTACCTTCATAAAAAGGCCCATTGAATATCATGGTATGATCAGACACTACGGCTCTATAGTCTATGTAATATGTATTCTCACAGTAGTATCTACACTGACTGTGCCTTAAGTTAATGAAGTAATTCTACTTGCTTATTGTTCATGATGTGGGGCGAGCCACGAAGTGAGTGAGCCTTAGCGTAGTGGTACCATTAATCAACCTGTCGTTCTTGTTCAATTTTAAACGTTAATAACTCGGCCAATCTTTGATGAAATCTATCCAAACTTGGTACACATGTTGTTTGGCAAAAGTTTAGAAATTTTCCAAGTTGAATTTCCGTGTGGCTTTCGAGAAGCTAAGATAATAGCAGTTAATTAGTTAATTAAGTTGATTACGGTAAAAACACCATTTTCAACCTGCCTTTTAAAGGAAATTAATTGTTTTACAGTATAAGATTTAAATAATTATACTTAAAAATTATACAGATGTAATCCACATACGCCATTCTATTATAGTTTTTAATTAGTTCAAGTGATTTGCTTTAATAAATGTGTCTTTAATTGATCTAAACGTAATTAAACGGCACAATTATAGAGTACAAATTTAATCCTTCCCATTATTGGTCAAGTCTCTGCTGGTGTGGAGCTAGCTGCTGGGAGTTGTGGCTGTAGACTAACCAGAGAGGAATAGTAACACGTTCGTGGGGCCTTCTCGCAGCACGAGGCCCAGTTATGAGATACAAATTAAAATTGAGCGACTGTATCACAAAATCAGTATTTGAGAAATTTAACCACACCGCCAATCAATCAAAGAAAGGGGGACAGTACGTGTTCAGCCCTTTTAATCTGCACCCCCCCCCCACCCCCCCCACCCTTCCCACCTACCAATACATAACCACAACATCTACCACCCACGGAAGGGTAGCACGAACTTATTTCCAATCGCACGTTCAATATGCAAAGCCAGGTGGTTTATAGGAATATAATAAACGCAGTACTCATTTTCATTATAAGCCTCGTTGCGTTCGTCCTGTTTTGTATTTAAATATATTTCCTAAACGCAGACTGACGATCTTTATAATGCGTTAAATAGGCGAAGCCAGGTATGGTTTTGGTTTATAGGAATATAGTCTACGCAGCACTCGTCCTCATGAGCCCGAGTTATAGTTTGGCAATGTAGATGCAGCAGTTGCACCCGACCAGCCGGAAACTCGGAGCTATAGGCCAGGCCTACTGCTTGTACAATGCGTGTCAATTTCAACACCGCTGGGCACTGGGTGATGGCAGAGTGAGATTAAAAAACCGGATTATTTCATCCTCGGTTACGGTTAGTCCAGTTTGCCCATAGCGGCGGCAATACCTAAACTCGAGGTCAACAGACAGAGGCGGCCTTGGTCATTGGTGGTGAGTTGTTTGATTTCAATTCCAACACTTTTCTGGGCAGCTGGGTACACTCTGGTAGTGGGTACCTGAACTTAGAATGCCGGTCAGCTGGTTAGTCCGCATAACTTCCATTGTTGCAGTTGCCGAGTCGATGGATGGTTGGTAGGGGTAGGCCTATTGCTATTGTTGTATCTTGGCAGATTGGTATGTACATCTACATCTGATTATACCAGTTGCCGGTGCTGTCGGTCGTACCAATATAGTCTTTAATTAACATATTTAACCGAGGCTTAACCTTAGATTTAACCTAAGAGCAGAAACCGTAAATGAAGAAATTAATTATCTTTCGTCGCTGACAAGCTGACAGGAACGTGGAAATGCGGTAGTGCTGTCGTAGTTCAGTACCATACCGCAGTACCGGGAGTTATGTAGTTGGCAGTTGCTACCGGTCCGGTTGTACAGTCTGACAGTAGTAGGGCAGTACGGTGGACGGTGCCAACGGACCCTCTAAACTAATTCAGGACCGCAGGAAAGCAGTCCGCACTGCAATGTATGTCTAATTACTGAATTAGGGCCTACATAATTAGGATTAGTATACAGGATTAGAATACAGAATTAGTATACGTGATCTATAATCACTGCACCGGTACTGCAGTACCAGTCAGCCAGTACCGTAAAACACCGAATACAGTATGTTATTGCAGTATTGTCTGATTGGAGGATTCCAGATTCAGGGATTGAGTATAGTACCGGTACAGGCCTCAATGCTATTACTGTAATTTCGTAATTTGCCAGAAACCCAGCTGATTTAGTCTCCTAGCAACCCACAGATGTCAAGCGTTATAATTTTGGATAAATAAATTTATTATAACTGTAAGACAGTTACACTGGTGCTGCATGAAGGTCCCAAGCAAATTCAAGTTGGAAAATTTCTAAACTTTTGACAGACAATTTTCTACCAAGTTTGGTGCATTTCATAGAGGATTGATCGAGTTATTAACGTTCAAAATTGAACACTGCAAAAAAAGCGACAGAACGACAGGTTGATTAATGGTACCCCTACGCTAAGGCTCACTCACTTCGTGGCTCGCCCCACAGACCAACAGAACGACAGGTTGATTAATGGTACCACTACGCCAAGGCTCACTCACTTCGTGGCTCGCCCCATAGGCAACCAGTATTGCTATTCCAGCCCAGACAGCATTCTTTAAATCCAACATCCCAACATCCTTCCCGTATTCCAATTCCTATTGACTCTACTATAAATGTTGTATTGCTATCTCAGGTAAATGACAGATATAATAACATAAATACTATCCATGGCATGGCTGTTGTAGGCTTCTGAAATAGTTTATTCCACAATGTATATGTCTGGTTATTTTTTAATTGAATTTTTGCAAAGTAGTAACATTAATGTTCTTAAAAATAATATTATTATTTTATATGTAACCTAGGAAATTAGCTACATTTTTTCGGTGCAGCTTTAAGAGTGTACATTGATTTAATATTATTTCAATACCCATATTACTACATCGGCATACGATGCGTTGGCGTTGTATCACACATCTCCACATATCACACATCTCCACATAGATGTATCAACAGTTACTCGCACAGTTTCGAAATTTCGCATAGTTATAACTGTATAAAGATCGTCAGTCTGCGTTTAGGAAAAATATTTTATGACAAAACAGGACAAGCGACGAGCGCAACGAGCGCAACGAGGCATATAATGAAGACGAGTACTGCGTTGACTAAATTATTATATAAACCACCTGGCTTCACATATTGATCGCATCCCTAGTTATTATTATTATAAAGATCGTCCTAGCCTGCGTTTAAGAAATATATTTAAATACAAAACAGGACGAACGCAACGAGGCTTATAATGAAAACGAGTACTGCGTTTATTATATTCCTATAAACCACCTGGCTTTGCATATTGAACGTGCGATTGGAAATAAGTTCGTGCTACCCTTCCGTGGGTGGTAGATGTCGCGGTTATGTATTGGTGGTTGGGAAGGGTGGGGGGGGGGGGGGGGGGGGAGATTAAAAGGGTTGAACACGTACTGTCCCCCTTTCTTTGATTGATTGGTGGTGTGGGTAAATTTCTCAAAACCTGATTTTGTGATACAGTCGCTCAATTTTAATTTGTATCTCATAACTGGGCCTCGTGCTGCGCGAAGGCCCCACGAACGTGTACATAGTGTAGCTTACATTGTACAGTGTATGCAATCCTACTTACAGAGAGAAACTCATATAGAAAGCACCGTGGTCGATAATGAGATTGTCCTGGGAATTGTTAGAGTTGTTGTTGTTCTGTGTGACACCAGCATCATCAATGCTTATGGTACATGGGATATTATAGAGCCTGTTGCTACAGTAGGCTCTACATACACTACAATTCTATCGTTCCAAATCAATGACAACGAATTCTTGTGAATAATAAAGCACTATGCTCTGTGTATTTCATTCGTAGTGTTCTGTAATTTAACTACAAACTTAATGTCGTCATTAATTTATTTCCTTATCGGGTTTCTAATATTTATTTATTTTATTTTATTTATTTATCCTTTAAGACAATATATCAAATACACAAAATACACAAATAATATATTTTGACCCACACAGTACGCAAATAATAGCTGTAAGATACTAGTGCCGCCTGATGTACTAGGGCGATCCGCCCGATGTACTAGGGCGATCCGCCCGATGTACTAGGGCGATCCGTCCGATGTACTAGGGCGATCCGCCCGATGTACTAGGGCGATCCGCCCGATGTACTAGGGCGATCCGCCCGATGTACTAGGGCGATCCTATAAGGATAACGAAGGGATAATGGGTTATTTTGATATTGGTAATTATGATGTTTCCACCTTCTGTTCTGGTATCAGGTGAGGACCTTCGAATACGTAAGGGAAAGGCATTGGCAGCCTTGAATAGGCTTTCCAGGATTTGGAAGTCACCGAGAATTAATCGGAAACTTAAGGTCCGATTATTTAGAGCAGCAGTAGTTCCAGTACTCCTCTATGGGAGTCCATGCTGGGCTCTAACTGCTGAGGAAACCAAATCTCTGGATGGCACATTCACAAGAATGCTACGCCGGGTTCATTGTGTCAAGTACAATGCACACATCTCCAACCAGACACTATATAACATTGGAGGTGTCTCATTGGTTCCCCCAAGCTTGACACTAGAACAAATACGCCTCCGCTTTGCAGGACATTGCTTTCGCCGTGAGGACCAGCCAGTGCATAATCTTGTACTTTGACAGCCTCATGGAGTGAATAAGCATGGTGGACAGCCCATGACTTTCTTGAGACGCATCTTCAAGGACACTGGCCTTGAAGATGCGGATGATCTAGCAAATGTCATGGGTGATAGGGAGTTGTGGTGGCGCAATTTTGTCGACAAGCCGGCACAGCATTCTTAAAAATGCAGCTGCAATGCAGCATGCCGATACTAGTAGTACCAGTGATGTAAACTGGATACCGTGTATCAGTGATGTAAACTGAATACAGTGTACCAGTGATGTAAACTGGATACAGTGTATCAGTGATGGAAACTGGATACAGTGTACCAGTGATGTAAACTTATTACAGTGTACCAGCGATGTAAATTTATTACAGTGTGCCAGTCAAGTAAACTTGATACAGTGTACAAATTACTAATGAACAAAATTGTAAACTAAATTAAAATATAAACCAACAAACAAATAAGCTTCATTCATAATTTTGGTTGTTGTAGAATTTAAATTAACATCTACCTGAGGCAGTTCTATGTATAATGCATATCACATCCGTTCTGTTAATAAGTTTAGTTCACACAACCATGGCTTATCTCAACATAACCTGTCCTAATGGACAGAGTTGGAATTTGACTTCTGACAACGCTGACTTACAAAAATATTATGAAGAAAAGGTAAACAGGTTTGTAAAGAGTAACAACATCGTTCAAATGGGTAATGCAGTAGAACACAACTGTTCTATATGCTCAGTTACATACTTCCGTCAAGCTCACAGGATATTCCCAGGAATATGACGCGGAGATCACAATAGAGATAGGTCATTACTTTTGCAAGCACTACTCGGGTTGCGTCCCCCTCATTGAAGGCGGATGCACCTACATGCTCACAGTTGTTCTTCCTGAGGAGGGTCACAAGCATCGAGATGATAACACGGTCAGAGCTTTAGCTATAATCAACTGGCTGAAAGTTGATCTCTCAACAACATACGAAGTTTGCCAGTTTCGCTGTTGTTTCGATGGTCCGTGTTCCGAAATTCAATGGAACGAAAGAGTCACAGAATCGGCGACCACAATGGAGTCGACTACAACCCAATTGGCTACGGAGAGCGATTCCAACATTGTCGCTCCTTCATTGAAGTTGGTTGCGGTACTTATTGTACTATTGTACGGAGAGCGTTAAATATTATAAAACGCAGCACTACATTCCAAAATTATTGAAATGCACTTCAGTATTTACTTTGCAACTTTCTTTCACATTATTGTAATTTCATCACAAAATTATAATATTAAAGTATTTAACATTATATCAAATTTATTATTGGTGCAACAAAAGAAAATTACTTTGCTAAATAGAGCAGCTGTATATTTTTATTTTTTCGCATTGAGTACCATATAATACCATATTTAAATAACCCGTGGGAGTGGTAAAAGATTAAAATTAAAATATGAGATTTCTGTTACGGGAGCTATGTCTGAGAACACTTCGGCACCCAAAAACCAATATGTCACCATTATCAGTCGATAGCCAAAAATGGGAAACAATTAACACCTCTGTTTGTCAGCTACAAAGGTCAAGCTGACAAACAGAAACTCTTGCGGCTCGAACTAAATTAGTAGCACGTGACTGCGCAATCTACAAGTTTATTACAGTAGAACCATTGTATTCAGTATTATTGTTGGTTGAGTGTATGTAGATAGATACCTACAGTGGTAACATCCCAATATCCAGTTACCACAATTAGGAGAGAGGGAGTCAACTTATTAGCTAACAACAAACAAACCCATCCAATCTGCTGTACTCAAACTAACGGATGAAGTGGTAGGCATTCACCAGCGGCAGCATAGTGTAAAGATGATAGAAAAATAAAGTATTGAGTGTCTTTAGCTGGTTATATTATATTAGATAAAGATGCAATAGTAAACGTTTTCGACCTACCGGTCTGCATCAGACTATGGACTGGCAACTAACTGGAAAAGGTGGGGGTCTATATATATATATATATAAGTTTTAAAGCGGAATACCTGATAGGTGAATCCCAGAAAGGTTAACGTGTATGTATGTACTGTATAGCGTAAGGTAATTGCGATAGGGAAAATATACATCGAGTTAGTTGTAAGCTGTCAATCTATGTTCCAAAATACTGTACGTAGATACTCCAAAAACTACGATCTTGACATCAACATTAATGCAGTCACGAAGAACCCCACATCACTAGGACAAATACTAACCAAAAATAAAACTCAATCGCAAACACACACAAATAACACCACTAATGAGCCATGTAACTCTAGCCGCTGCCTTACATGCAAAACTATCACTAACATACAACAGACACCATGGGGTGAAAAGATAAAAGGACACTATACATGTAAGTCCCACACTGTATGTTACTTGGCCTGGTGCCACTGCCACCCTACTCTATACTACATAGGCCAAACGAGACAGAAACTTCACGAACGGTTTAATGGACAGCGCAACAACATACGACACGAGCGACCCCTCACGAGCCAATGACGGAAAAACACACGAAGACATACTCCTAGCTAGGCACATATACGGTTGTGGTTTAGAAAATCTACGCACCGCACCGCAATTCACAAACATACCCAAACTACTAGCGTTAGCGACGGAAGCTAACCTAATCTATACATACAACCCCCCACTTAACGTAGCAAGACCAGCAATCTAAACCCAACGTTTTATATAATACACCCTATATTCTATATCTTTCACAACTACAGTGCCCTCTATAGCGAATTTCCGGGGTTTTTATGTGTTCGCGCTTTTAGACCTTTAGCAGTTTAACCTGCCAATTTTAGTTGTCTTCTTGTTTATAAATCGACTTTAGCCTAGACCAATTATTTAATGTACTGAAGTTACATCCGCCGAAGCCAGTCTGTGCGCGATCATTCACCCACAGTTAAGGGAGACTGGATTCGGGTGCTTTGAAGTTATTGCGGTGCAGACCTATGTGTATTATTCGATTGATCGTTACTATATAATCTCTGACAAATATATTTACTTTCGGGGAAATATTAACAGTTCCTTTAGGACGTGGCGCTTTAAGTATAAAAACAGAGTTATGACTTATACTAATCACAACTAGATGGCTACTGAGTTTCGTAAATAGCGCATTCTTTAGGAGATGCTTTATTATCTGTCACACTACTTCACACGACTTCACACTACTTCACACTACTGCACACTGATCTGCCGACCGTCACTGAATTTGATCATATATAAGGAAGATCGCAACTGACACTTGTAGGGATTATGAAATAGCATTTAATTCACACAAAACCACTATAATTTGAGTCGCAGTTGCTACCGGTAACCTGTTCCTCTCACCTTCAGTAATCAAGAAGATTGGGGGTTTTATGAGTATTCATCAGTATTATCCAAATATATCAGCAATATATATCCATATAACAACAATTAATAACAGAAGTAAAATAATGCAGTGAACAATCAGTATGTGTTACTTAATGCAAAAACCGTAAGTTATAAATGCAGAGTTCAATGAGTCAGTATGTCGGTAGGTGCCGAGAGTTGTTCAGATAATAGATTTACGTTCTTATAATCAAAGCCATCAGATGTTTAGGCCAAAGTCTGAAACTTCCGAAACAGAAGTACAGAATAATTCCAAGCCGGTTCTTAGGCTCAGAAAGGTAAACAAAGACCGTAATGCATTGCGCGGTTTTCCATAGGCCCCTGTTCAACATAAAGTGAAAATCGCTCTGATTGGCTGAGCAGAACAAAGAGGTTCCACGTCTACAGGAAATCAGCTGACAGATTTCGTCATCTGAGCTCCAATCTTTTAGAGTATTATGCGCATTGTGGCAAAAATGACTTGTTATGTCCGCTAAAGCACCTACACTGTGCATTGCGGGGAAAAATGACTTGTTATGTCCGCAAAAGCTTTTACACCGCTCCCAGAAAATGGGATTTAATTCTATAAAATATAAAAAATCACAGTTTCTAAAATATAAAAATACTCTAAACAGTTAGTCCTTCTTACATGAACGGCGTTTACGAAGTTTTTTGAGGCTAGCAAGAGTCCTTTTCTCTTTGGGGCGAGCCACTTTACTAGGAGGGCTATAACTCCTGGGTGAGGGGTGCAATACAATTGCATCGGAAGGTTTAGGGTTACAGTCGGTGTATCCGCCGGTCGAGGTACCCGGTTGATCGATATCAACCTCAGTGGAACGAGGTCGAACAACCTTTAGAGCGCGTTTCAAGACAGCAGCTCTTACTGGTCCTTGACGAGTCGTTTGCACGAGAGCGGTAGGTGGACCGTGAGTAGTGAGAAATTTCCTCGGTTTGATGGTTCTTTCTAACTCGCGTTCTTGGGCTCTATATTCATAGGGTCGTCTATGAACTTCCTGTAGTTCTGGATGCGAGTTGATGAACAAGTCACCATATTCCGGATCTTGACGGATGAAGTTGATCAAGTTATAGGAATTAAGATCATTAGGATTAATGTTCCTGAGATACTTGCGAATAAATTTGGTCGAAATATTCTCGCCAACACGCTTCATTAGTTCGTAACTCGGTGTGCGAGATTTTTGCTCAACGGAAGCAAAGAGGTATGGGTGAAACGCATAAACTCCTTCATAGGCACGTCCAGGGTAGTATCGATGACGTGACTCGCAATGGAGATCCGCGTTAGCTTCCCAGGCTCGAATGTAGCGCAGGGCAACCATTTCGTCTACGCTTTCCAGATCTCGGTTGAAAGGGCAATCAAAACATGCGTGTCCTTTAAACTGGCAATGATGGCATTGAGTCATAAATTGAGGGCAGACTGCGAAGATGTGTAAGTTATTGAGTCTACAATACGCACAATAGATCTCCATTGTAGGTTGGTCTTGGAAGTAGGAGCAGGGTATGTTGGAGTCCACTGGGGTGAAGTGGTCTCGTGATGCGCATAATCGGCAACGTTTCCAGAAACATAATTGGCATGCCGATAATCGTAGGCGGTGAGACATTGTGGACCTTGATACCATTCCAGAACGTAATCGTTGTCACTGCTTCTGGGCTCTGTGGGTTGAATCTCCTCGGACTCTAAGCAAATTGGTTCGTCTTCTAATTGCATAGCTGAGGTAGGCATAGCTGTCTCCTCAAGCGAACCCACTGTCTGAACTTCCACGATAGAATAACCCGTGGGGATTCAGGGTCTTTGTATAACAGAGGAATGTAAGTTCTGTATACAAACGTCCTTGAAAATGGCGAATCCAGCGCTGTCTAACTTCTCAGCAGCTGAGTCTCTTAGGCTGAGCTTAGTCAGAGCGCGGTCCTTGAACTGACTATCAACGTTACGGAATGGAGTCAGAAAGCGCCTAAAGCATTCGAATCGGATGAATTTATTGTGTTCATCTAGCTTGGCGAGTTTGGTTCCAAGTAACAAGGGATGGGCGCGTATAGTACGACTGCACACATCGGCTAGCCAACCGGCAAGTGCGGCGTTCTCGAAGATAGTGTATATAGCTAATGACGGACGAAGTGGAACACTCATGAAGCTATAAACGACGCCAGGTGCGGTCAATGGTCCGTTGAAGTATAATCGAGAATAGTGATCTCCATATACTTGTTGATAGTTGATAGGGTTTCCGACTTTGAAATTCCATCCGTATTCTTGAAAGGCAAGATATCCGATGGAGGTTCGTTGTACTTTATTGATGCCGCTGGATGTATTGGCATACATAGTGCGGAAGAAACCTCGGCCTTCTGCCCAGGGAGCAATCAGCTGGGTGTCTACGAAAGGATATGGGATATTCTCCATGTTCCTGAAGTCGTTTTGGAGATCTCCATAAACAGCTGAGCCGATTTTAAGCATTCTTTCGTTAAACAACATCTCGAGCACTGGTTGGGGTAACATCGATCCATCTATACCCATGGCCGGTTTGCGCACGGTATCGGTGACGTAGCGCTGTGCGAGTTCGAATTGTCCATGTCGGAGTTTCTTTTGGATCTCGGTGAGAGTCTCAAAAGAATAATCGATCACGTCGGAACACGCTCGGGTAAACACATGGGTAGAACCAGCTAGTCCACGTATGTGTATCATCCGCGTAGTTCCCAGTTCTCCAACCGGAACGCTACCTTCATTATCATAAGTGACAACTCCATGCATTTCGATAACGTTAAGAGTTTCGTTCCACTCTTTGGTGGTGTTTTCTATGGTCATATCCACCGGATGCCATAAGGTGGCGCGTTCGCTAGCATTAGGTAGATCGCTATACTTCAGATAATGTGTAGTATATGTCTCTACATCTCCATATCGCTGTATTCTCTCTTCCTCGAATAATACGTCGAGATTCCAATGGACTATTCGAGTTTTAATAAATCCATCGAGATTATATGGGGGAATTATATCCTTTATTATTCTAGAAACATTGTAAGGTTTTCTGAATGAGTTTACTTTCACTAACTGATCCAGATGTTTCTGTAGTTGTTCGAGTTCAACAAGATCGAGGGGATTTATCAGTGGTAGAAACCTCAAACTGTGTATAGGATCTTCCGGTTTCACCATATAATATTGAGTTAGATTGACATAATAAGGGTGGTCTTTGATCCCATAAAATGAGTTTGGTAAAGGTCTAGCGCGTAGGTTGACCTCGTGTACCATACGACGGACAAGATCCGCTCGATTGTCCGGAGGTTCAATGAGTATACCGTCGACACGAGCGGCTTCGATTGGCGGATGTTGTAACATAGGAGCGTCAGCGATAAGGTCTCGAGATCTTAGGTTGATATCAACCAGTTGGGGTTGTACCGTGGCGAAGAGTTTGTCTCCGAAATGGGGAACCATCGAGGGATGAATGATGGTTTTGGAATAGAGATCAGTCATAAGGATTTGAGCTTCTGGTTTGGCTAAAGCTGCTTCCTCTCTTTCGTCCATTTCGATGTGCTTCTCCTCGAGCTGGTTTTCCTCCGCTTGTCATTGGAAGCGTTCGTCCAAAAACTTTTGCAGAGAATAGGTTCGTCCAAGTTCGATGTCTTCCTCGAGATTCTATAGGGGTTAAACCGGGACGATTATACGGGCTAAACGGCGACATTAAATGTCCGCGTCCCAATCCGGCTAGGTAGGATGGGTGAATATCTAGAGAGCCCACTACCGGAGCGCCACCGATTAATTGTTCAGGCAACACTAGATCTTTGAACAGTGAGTACAGTACGGGAGGATCCGTGATACTATTAGGATCAAGAGTCTGAGGTTTCACCAGGGAATGAGGAGATCTGATCGAGTATTCCGGAACTCCCATCATCGGTTTATTTAAGGATCGTTTGAGCCGAGCGAGCGTAGGTGATACGTCAAACAAGTTTCGCTCGAAACTCCCGTAAGTATAGCGAGTAAAACTGTGTTTAGCGCAACGTCTCCGCGGATGCCCACGTCCTTCCATTTGTTGGTTGGGTCTAGGGCATTCATCGCAATAATACCAAAGACGCACGTCTTGTAGGGGAAACGCGGGTGATCTTTCTCCAGTTTTACAATATTCCTCCATCTGTTCGAAGCTATCCGGTACAACAGGTAGAGGTCGATCGGCGGTAAGATACATCATAGTGAAATAGAGTCGTTTGAGTTCTATCATAGGGTCAGGATGTATACCTTGAGGATATCGAGTTTCTAGGTTTTGTTGACTGGCTATATTGAGATATGTTTCTCTCGAGAATTCCAAATAGTCGTTGAAGTCACTACGTTTATCCGGCTCTTCAACGTCTTCTCTTTCGAGTTGGTTTCGAATAGAATTTTCGTGTTCGATTCTCAGTTTATCGTTCCGACTCCGCTGGGTATGATATTTAAATAGGATCATTTCCCTTTCGGTGTCTACATCGTCCGTATCGTGTAAATCGATAGGATGACCAGTAGTTAAGAAGTCCATATACGTACCATTACGATGCGTATAGCGAGCGGTGAATTTTCTATAGTCCAATTCACGCGTGAGTTGTTCCTTTGACATTGGCGGTTCGATATAATGGCCATCGTCCTCCGTAGTAGTTTGACTAGCATCGCCGCGTATTAAACTATCAACAAACGCTTGCAATGGTAGGGTATATCACTCCCTGATACCAAGATCATCTTCTATCAACTCAGTCATAGCTGCTATATGAGTTTATCGATATTATAATTAATTATAATTAGGCTAGCGGTCGTCGCTGCCTCCCCCTCAATGCCCCCGGACAGCGCAAGATCCTCAGCGCTGATGTACTGTCGTCGCTGTGCCTCTTGCCAACACAGTAGCTACACAACGACAACAATAACCAGCTCGAGTCACTCCACTGTCCGTCCCAAGGGCTTAGAATTACTTCAGGTTATTGCTACAGAGGTAGGGCAACTTTCACAACTGCGCCTCGCTACTGTAAACATACTTTAGTAGTAACATTCACCCATAAACGCACAAATTCCACACAACTGTCTCAAATTGTACACATTCGGGCCATTTGTCCGTTAGTCAAGTGCCTTCCAGAATGCCACGTTATTATTATGTATTCCTGGATACTAGCAGTGCGCTATTTATTCCGTATGCTATTCAATGGGGCAAGCTTTCTATTGTTCTTTTAACTCGCTTCTAATTCTAGCGTGGTTGTTGCCATGGTGACATTATGGAAAGCTAGCAGTAGAATTTGGGTAATTCTCATGCATACAGATCTGGGATGCTATTTAATAGTAATTCTTTAATTGTCAATATTCCCCCTTATACATGATTTTATGAATTTTATCGGCTATTGACTATATGTTGGAGATTCTCGCACACTAATATACTTAATAGGGTGAATCTCCGCTCCCATGATCTATTAATGAATGGAATTTTGGGAATGTTATAAATTGCATAAAATGACAATTTATCAAATTCATGAGAGGATATGAATTTAAAATTTATTCCTGTAAATTTTATTATTTAATATTAAAATAGACACAATTTTATTCCAGAACATATCTGAGGACTAGGATCCTTAATTCTAGGAAATTTGTCTTTTTAAGAGTATCGGTAAGTGCTACAATATCTTAATCGACTAGCATTTTAAAGGATCTGAATTTTAACAGATTTTGGATTTCTAGATTTTCTTGGTTTACAAACTCCTTAGAGTTTATTTGTATGCATTTTCTCTATTATAACATTTGTTTTAATAGATTTTTATAAATATTAAATATTTAATATTTAAGATGGGCACCGATTTATTCCAGAGCTTGTCTGGGGACGTTAACCACTGATTCTAGAATTTTGTCTTTCAAGTATATCGGTGGGTGCCGCGATATCTTAATCGACTAGAATTACAGATGGTCAAAGGGTTTAACAGATTTATTTTGCGTTCTACGCTACTGTTAAAGGGACATCACGCCACTATATGTATTATTTAATATACAGTATGAGAGCAATATTGCAAGGAGCAATGTCAGTGAGAAGAGGCAAGTCGTTTCCAAGGTCTATCCAGAGCTTGGTTTAGCCGAGACACGAGGATCTGAACTTTGCATTCCTAATACTCTACTTACCAATAATACTTGAGTATAGTAGGAGCTTTATTGTACTTTAATAAGTAAGGACATTTCATCTTACTGTAGTCACGTATTTATAATATGATACGGACAGTAAGGAAAGAGAAAAAGAATTATTTCTCGCCATTGCACTAAATATATAATGCTAAGTAATTAATTAATAAACACGAATATATATATTGCACTAATCTACTAAATAATCGCTAAAATAACATTCTACTAAATAAAATTAAAGAAAACGATTATAATAAAATTACATAATAATACATACATAAATATAAAAATAATAAAAACAAATATAAAATAATGTAGTCACACACCTACTCCGTATGCTGTTACGTTGGGGAGTCCCTAGATGTTGGTTGGATTAGGGAAGTGGTCGTCGGAAGAGTATCTTGCCTTCCATAGTTTCCGGATAGCTCTCTGTCTCTTTCCAGTAAACATAAACGACCAATTGGGCGATTGAGTTGCTGTGTTTCGAATACAATTCCAGGTTTCTTAAAGTTACGTCGCATGACGACGAGTTCTACCGATCGCACTAAACCATCATCGGATATATGAGTCTCGATGATACGACCTGTCTGCCACCGCTTACGTGGAAGATCTGATTCCACAATAAGGACCATGTCTCCGGCGTTGACGTTTTCTTGCTGCGCAAACCACTTGGTTCGAAGTTGTAGCATAGGCAGATAATGTTTTTCGAAATGGTCAGCGAAATGACGGGATAATAACTGCATGAGTTGCCAAGTTTGTCGGCAGTATTCGTCTCCATCCGTGATTTCCGATTGTGGGAGCATGGCTACAGGTTTCTTCAGTAGGAAATGCGCGGGTGTTAGCGTTTCTAGGGAGTCGGGACTCGATGAGACTGGCATAAGTGGTCTCTCGTTAAGATAGGCGGCGATTTCTTCCATTAACGTCCGCAAAAGTTCGTCGGTGAGATACGCGCGGCAAGGCACTATAAAGTGAAATGCGGTCTTTACGCTCCTTATTAATCTCTCCCAACTTCCTACCCACCAAGGGGCGTCGGCGGCGTTGAAGGTCCAGCTAGATGCTGTTACCCCTAGCTGATCGTCCACCTGTCTTTGGTTCCAATCTTTAACGTAAGCTTTGATCTCATTATTGGCGCCAATGAAGTTCGTTCCCCTATCAGATCTCATCGTGTTGCTAGTTCCAAAGCAAGCGATCTGTCGGTGTAAACTCAGTATGAAGCTGTTGGTAGATAGATTGTTCACCATATCTAGATGGATCGCTCTACAAGTCATACAGACAAAGATGACACACCATCGCTTGACTATAGTCCTAGCACGATATACTTCAATAGGGCCAAATAAATCCACACCAGTATTGGTAAAGGGTGGTTCATAGAAGCATACTCGTTCCCTAGGTAATTCTGCCTCTCGCTGTGTTAAAGGCCTACTCTACTGAATGCTTTCCTACAGGGTATACAGTTCCTAAGAACTTGGTTCAAAGCTCTACGGGGTTTATGGAAATAATAGCGAGTTCGAATTTCGCTAAGAACTCATTCTCTACCAGCATGGTAAAGCCTACTGTGAACATCTACAATCATCTTGATTTGTATTTCAAGATTTCTAATGAGATGGGAAACTTAGTGTCAAAGGATAATGGAGCATTAGTTAGTCTCCCTCCAACACGTATTAATCCATCTATCATGGTGCTAGAGAAACGATCCCTTAAGCGCATCTGTGGATTTCTCAACAACAGGAAATACTTATCGGAATCTTCATAGCATTGCAAGAGTCTCAGTATCTGCTTATTGGTTTCTTCATGCTCCTGGTAAATGATCTTCTCCGTCAGAAACCTATCCGACACTTTGTATGTGGGAAGATCTTTAATAGCATGGACCTGCTCGGATGTCAGTGGAGCGGTATCACTAGCGATCTTCGTCCTGGAGTAGTGATGATGGAAGCATCGCTTCAAATACACGACGGCCTTACAAAGCCGATTCCAGGAGCTATAGTGATTTATTGCTTTCTGCAGGAGAGGTGAGAGTCCTTGCGAGACATCTGGTGTTCCAGATTTCCAGTCTCTTTCTCTGATGTCTATAACAGATCTGTTCATGGTGGGGGAGTTTAGATCCACAGCGTCGTCCCTGGAAATGTGTAGTACAGACAGATCTATCACAGGTTTAAATAACTTTGATTTACTCGTACGGGTTTTAGGTTTGACTTTCTCCGCTCCCTTGGCTTGTCTAATCTCAGCCATAGTGAGATGAGGAGGCCATTCATCCTCTTCTTTACTTAGGAAGTAGGGTCCACCCAACCAGTCCGGACTATCTATCAGTTCTTGAGGGGTTGCTCCTCTGGAAGCGATGTTGGCTGGATTAATCATCCCAGGGCAATGTCTCCATTGATCTACATTACAGCGACTAAGTATAATGGCTACTCTGTTGGTAACGAAGACGCTGAACTGACAGACTTCATTGGTTATATACTCCAAAACGAGTAAAGCATCAGTCCAATAGACAGTTTTCTCCAGTGGATAGTCGATCTGTTCTGTTACATTCCGGCCGATGGCTGTAGCGTGTAGAGCCGCCTTTAACTCCGCTCGAGGAACTCGTAGTTTGTTGTTTATCAAGGCCTTAGATGTGACCAAGGCAACTTTGATTCCATCTGTAGTTTCAACCCTCAGGTAGGCTACTATACGTATTCCCATATCGCTGGCGTCTCCAAACACATGGAGTTGATAGGAATACGTGGGGAGAACGTGACCAAAATATGAACGGAAAATCGTAAAGTTCTCGATGGATGGTAGAGAATCTTCCCATTTCATCCACTTCTTTAGTAGTTCTCCCTTAAGTGGATCGTCCCACGAGTGGTTTTCAAGCCACATTTGTTGCACTAAGCTCCGAGCAACCAATATAACTGGGCTAATAAATCCCAATGGATCGAAATAAGTGCTCAGGATACTTAGACAAATCCGTTTAGTTCGAACTGGATTATCTCGCTGTTTTAGCTGGAAAAACAATATATCTCTCTCCGTGTCCCATTTTAAACCAAGCGTCTTGGTTTCTGGAAGATCGTTCTTGATGAGGTCCAGATCTTTAACACCTCGGTCTTCTACCGGGATCGATTCCAGAAACTCACGGGAGTTACTAGTGAATTTGGTTAGTCGAAATCCACCGCGTCGCAAACGCTCTACCATTCCCTTGGCAACATCAATGGCTTCTTCCACCGATGGGAGGGACTTTAAATTGTCGTCCATGTATATATCCCGTTTGATGTTGTCGATAACCGCTTTAGAGAAGGCGTCTCGGTTGTCATCAGCAGTGGTACGCACTACTGAACAAGCATTCGAGGGGCTCGAGATGATCCCGAAAGCCTGGATGGTCATCCAGTACTCCACCGGTTTTTGGTTGAGGTCTCCTTCAGGCCACCACAGAAATCGTAGGCTGTCTCAATCCCTATCCAGCGCCTTGACTTGTAAGAACATGCCTTCTATATCCGAAGCGAAAGCGATAGAATATTGCCGCAATCTTAATAGTATTCCCAACAAGGATTGGAGTAAGTTGGGTCCCGGCAATAATTCCGAGTTCAGGGATTGGCCCATGTAAAGGGCAGAGCCGTCGAACACTACCCGGACTTTGTTGGGTTTACCGGGTTTGGGAACGTAATGATGTGTTAGATAATACGTTCTCTCGGTTATGGGTGTTTCTTCCGGTACTCGCTCCGCGTATCCCTTGTCGATAAATTTCTTCAGCTGGGTTTTGTACATTTTCCAAGCTGAAACATTGGCCGTAAGACGCCGATGTAGTTGCGCGATTCTCTTTTCTGCTAAGGGTCGGTTATTTATAAAGTTGGGTTCTCGCCGTCGGAACGGAAGACCAATCTCATAGCGACCTTGATCTTTAAGAAAACGGGTAGTCGTTTCCTGAATCTGCTTGGCTCTCTCTTCCTCGACGGACAAGGACTTGTCGTAGGAATTAGGCTCTACGGCTTCTTGAGTAAAGAATCGTACAGCGTGTTCATCGCGAATTTTATTGTTGTATCGATCTATCACCTCGTTTAATTCGTCGTTGTAGGTGAATTGTCCGCCAGGATTGATAAGATGGCACAGGTTTTCTTGGTTTAACCAAGCTTCACTTTCGGTGAGGAGATCGATTGTATTTTCCTCGTCGAATAATTGGTTAATATCGTCATTATCTGAGGAGTATGGTGTTCCCTCAGTTGTGGTTTCTCCCTCACTAATTTCTTCTTCCCATACACTCACCTGATGGATCCTCTCCTGAGGGAGTCTTTCCATTAGTGTTCTACGGGAAGGTCCAGTGAAGTACCAACCTACTCTCGTTCTTCCCGCGTACGTTTGTAATGGTTGCGGTCGAGCAGGCCGTTTTTCTAATGTCTCTAGCGCCTCGTGCGCATTTTGGCCGATCAATATCTGTACCCCTGGGTAGTTGGTGTTGAATCTAGGGATATCATGCTGCTGGGTAAAATGGTCTTCATCCCAGTTGTAAGGTTCCACTTGGCTGGTAGCAAAGTTCTTTATCGCCACCATTTTTACTGACCTTATGCTATGTTCTCCTAGTTCATCCTGGGGAGTGGACAACGCGCCTACATAGTAATCTGTAGCTACTGTGGATTTACAAACCTGCATAATTCCTGAAAGGTTCAACTTAGTTCGGAACTTGGGTTGTCCAGCAAAGATGTCTTCGGCTAGTTCTTTGTCGATGAATGTACCTGTGCTGCCGGAGTCAAGGAGGGCGTTTACTATCAAACTTTCCCTAATCCATGGACTCTCAGCTGCACTACAGGGAATTCCTGGATTCCGACGTTGGAAGTCGGCGCTTTCCAAGATGGTTGCCGGTCCAGAATAGTCAGTCGAGGGTCTTCCTCGCTGGTTTCAGTCTCATACGTAAGTGCTCGATACACTGCGGTGTTTATCATATAACAGGATTCGTTTTCGTCGGAGAATTCGTCCGTGTAGAATCCTTCCATCTCAGAGCTGTAGTCAGTGTCGTTCACATCACTGAATTGGACATGTAGTTCGGGCTCACTTACCTGACTCGTGCGGGTTCTGTCAAATTCTGTGTGCAGCAAGATATGATGGTTCGTGCCGCACTTAGCACACCTCGCGTCTGAGTAACAGGTCCGCCGTTGGTGTCCTTGTCTGAGACAATTATAACACAACCGCTTATCCCACATGACATCTCGTCTATCCTTTAGGGACTTCTTCAAGAATTCATCACATCCACTCAAACGATGGGGCCCGTCGCACAATGCACATTTGGGTTTGATATTACTTACTTTAACCTGTGTGGTGTTGTGCACACTTGTTCTTTCCTTGGACTTTCTTCCATGAATTCTCTTAGGAGACGTAGGAGGAGTTGTTGTTACCTATTCTCTCCTGTCACTGGTTCGAGACTTAGATTTACTTACATCTTTCCTTGTTTTGTTGACATAATAAGATCTTTCGGTGTCTTTCCCGCTGTTCTCCTCGTGGGAGGTCTGGCTTTCGCCGTCGTCTGTATATCACACTGGTGTTACCTTTCTCCTAGAAATGGGTTTTTCACTCACCTTATTTTGCGGTGTCTTCTCTCGGGACTGCTTTAGGAGCTGTAATCTTACCTCTCCATTTAAGAATGACATGAGATCAACCATGGTAGGGTCTCTTTGTTGTTGGTCCATCATATAAAGAACTCTTTTGTCCCAACGAGTACCTACTCCACCCTTTGGCAAAGTAGATGCTACGGCTCCAACAACCATGGAACTCTGATATTCATGAGACATACCTAACCAATCTAGTTGTCTACAGATCTCCTGAATCTCATCGGAAAACTCTATAATCCCGCTGCTAAGGAACTTTCGGGGCGCTACTAATTTCGCATACAAATACCTAGCTATGTTAGTCCTATTACCATACCTGATGTTTAGTGTATCCCAAACTTGTCTTAATCCATCTGGATGTCCAATAAACTTTAACGCCATTAACTTGGGAGGTCCTTCCAAGCACTCGATGAGGAATCTAAGTTTCTCTCCGTTAGATAGTACAGAGTTCTGTATGTTATCTTTATAATATTCATTAAAAGGTAACCATTTCATCTCATCTCCATTAAACTTGACGATCTCTCCCACAAATTCCTCACCCATAAATTTCCCGGATTGTGATCAGGTCTATATGGAATATCATTATCAACAGGTTTATAATTATCCTTAATAGGGTTTACTATAGGAGTTTCTACTTCACTATCAGTATAGATGCGTGTAGGCTCCACACCTTGCGCATGAAATACTTCAGACCTAGCAGGTTGACACATTGTTACAGGGGGTGGTGGTATACCCTTTTGTATATTTACTAATTTATCACGCTCTAACGCGATACTCTGCTGCACTTCTTGCAACTCTAACCTACTCTCTCTTACTGTTCCCTTTAACTGCTGAACAGTCCCTTCCAACTCCCGGACCTGCTGGGAGGAACGTATACGATGCTCCTCCAGCTGCCCGAGGAGGAGATCTATCCCCCGCCGTCCCTCGTCTACCCACTCGACCGTCGAAGCGGGAGCCGCCAACGTAGTAGCGGGTTGACGAGCAGGGACGATGGGCGACAAATCGGTGACAAATTGCTCGGCGCCAGGACCAGGAGTGGTTCAGGGGCTGTTCTGCTGGGCACAGGTAGTTTAGTACTGTGCAAAGGGAATTTAGAGTTAGGTTCTGGAAGTACAGGTGTCTCTATCACAGAGGGAGTTTCGAGAACAGGCCTAATTATTTCAGGCTCATCTACTATAGTAGGGATAGGGATTCTTTCTACTCTAATAATTTGGTCTGTAGGCTCAGGATTACTTAAATCTACCCTAGCTAGTTGCCTTCTCACAGCTGGAGGCAAATTAGGCAATTTCTGCCGGTGTGGCGCTCTTCTACGTCCGCTGGAACGAGATTTATTTCCTCTACCTTCAGGATCTGTTGTATTGCCTTCATCAGAGGATGTAAATCCCTGTCTCCTGGGAGTATATCGACTTAGCAGCTGCATCTGAGTAGCTGTTCTCTGTTTATTTAAGTAATCTTGCTTCGCTTGAAGATTTTCCAACTCTAGTTGGGTTGTCTCTTCAGACGCTCGTCTTTCTGCTTCAGCCACTGCCGCTTTTCTTTCAGATTATGCTGCTGCCGCTGCTGCCTTTCTTTCAGCTTCTGCCGATTTCCTTTCAGATTCTGCCGCAACCGCTGCCGCTTTTCTTTCAGCCTCTGCCGCTTTCCTTTCAGATTCTGCCGTGACCGCTGCCGCTTTTCTTTCAGCCTCTGCCGCTTTCCTTTCAGATTCTGCCACGACTGCTGCCGCTTTCCTTTCAGATTCTGCCGCGACCGCTGCCGCTTTCCTTTCAGATTCTGCTGCGGCTGCTGACCTTCGGTCTTCTATTTGCTTTTTCTTTAGCTGCTCTTCTTGGTCCATAGCGATGAGGATGCTTTCATCAAATTTAGCCTGCTCCGCGGATACTATTTCCGCATCTAATGAGTCTAACACAAATTTGGCTCCCTCACTATTAGGGTGAAGTCCAGCTAGCCGTCTCCTTAACTCTTTATCACCTATAAATTGTTGATAGTCCGACAGATAGATGTCAATAGCATCCTTCTTCTGAGGTTTCTCTGATGTAACTTCGCTTTCCACCTGAGAAAAGGTAGCGTCTGTTGATTCTCCGTGGGTCATGCGCTCGGTTAGCTGAGCTTTCCATTGTGTCGTTCCCTGGACTTTAAGACTCACCCATTGGAACCAAGTCTTTACGGCCACTTGCAACGATGTGAATTGGCTTCTCTTCGAAGCTTCCTCAAAGGCTGAAAGGATTAGTCTGATCCGTAAAATTCGTTCTCGCACTTGATAAAGCTGCTCTCCCTGCTCTTGAGGTACTTGACGTTGTTGGAATAGGTGTTCTTCTAATCGCTCCAAAGAACTGAAGAATCCCTGGACATATCCTGCTGCCGACCTCTTCCACACAGCTGGATCTCGAGTGTCCCTTACTACTCCCATCCTGTATAAGTCCTCCCAGGCAGCTTCCGATAAGTTAAACGGAAGTCCGGGTCGGGGGAAGTTCCATTGCGTCTCGACAATAGACCTCAGTTCCTCCATCGTGTATCCCGCATAACTGTCCTTAGTCGATCGCTTACTTCTCGCCCAATCGATTTGATGTTCCTCCACAGCTATCAACACTCTAGTGAGTACAGCTCCAGGAAGAATTAGAAGTGGATCTGGATAAACCGCTTCTGCCATCTTTGCTCTGATCTCGGGTGTCAACTTACAGTGTCGGATCTACTGGAGTTATCGGGCCGCTGAGAAATAAGTTCCCGGTTCGGGTGCTGCTGCTGTTTAACAGCTGCCTCTTGGTCCCGCTTGACTTGAGCCCTAGTGCCTATGATAGACCTATGGTGCTTTACTAGCCTAGGGTCTGATACTACTACTGTAGGGATGACCTTTCTCACAGTAGGAGGGGACTTGGACCTCGGTCTCAGATTTTCTATACTCCTATCTGAGTCACAGACTGTTCTTTCTAGGAGACTATCTGACAGTGTTTGTTTTGTGTCAGCCATTATTGATTTTACAGTTGAATGCCTACTACTATAACGACAGTTAAAGCAAGTCTAGTAATTCAGTATCAACTGTAAGCCTAGTAATTAACTACCGATACCGTTACTTACTCAGTGTAACGTGATATATATATAATATATTAAAATACCGGTATACACTTATAGTATATGTATAAGTATTATTACAGACTAGGTTTAGTCACAGAATACCGGTATATAATTTCAGCATAAATTTATATAAATATATATAGTAAGCCTACCGTAAATACCGGTATACACTTATAGTATATATAAGTATTATTATAGACTAGGATTAGTTACAGAATACCGGTGTATAATTTCAGCTTAAATTTATAGAAATAAATATAATAAGCCTATCGTAAATACCGGTAATGTCAATTATTGATAATAACTGAATTTCTGAATTTTAGGGTTACTTTCCTTTACTTTATTACTGTTATTAAGCAGTAGTCCAACTGATATTAAGACCTAATTGATGTATAACAGGCCTACTATTTTATAACTCGGTTTGAGTTGATTTATAATATATTATGTACCCGTACAAGGGTTTTTGACAATATTTGAAATAAATGTTATTATTTCTGGGTAAGGAGTCACTACACAGAAGCTGAACGCTCTCAGTGGAGTGCTACTTGTTGGATACTAAAACGAATAATTATACTTTACTAAGTTACTTATCACTACAAATTACTTACAATTACAGTTTGAGATTACAATCTCTAAATAAACACTAAAAAGTTACACATACAATTTTTTAGGGTAATTTTACAAGAAATCTACAAACCAGCCTAACAAGGAGTTAGAATTTCTGGTTCTTACAAACTGACAGGAAACTATGGTAATTGAAAACAATAAAGCAGTAGTAAGTAAATTGCGTTGTCCAGATAAGAAAATACCACCGTCTGACGACTTATAGTCTTAGCTCTATAAGTACTACGTTATGTACCCGGAGTGTCCTTACCTAGAAGTTAATTACCGCAGCCAACCAGAGCTAACGTGCCTATTAACCACTTTACAACACAAATATACTGCCTACACACTAATTACTTTCGGAAAGCACTGTACTCTAAACCCTAAATTAGGTACAAGTACTTATACAACAAATAACCAGCAGTTAAATATACTTGAACAGCCAAAAGAACCATGGTATCTGCTGGAGTGACCGGAGCACAAAATCACCAGTCTTTACCTACGCCAAGCAGCCCTGATGTAGTACCGGGGTTAATTTAACTATAACGGTATGTATAACAAGCACAATTACTGTAGGAATAAACTTGGGGGGTTGTAGGTTGCGAATACTCGCATAGACTCTGAATAATAAATATTACGCTACCCGTGCAGACTATACAAACAAAATACAGACCAAATGCTGGCAGACTACTGGCAAGCCTAAATAAACTACAGTATATGCAGACTCCGAAATGGTTAGTTAGTAGGCGTTCTAACCAAGTAGTACGACTTATTCTTTCGGGGGGATTTACCTTACAATACTGGATGCCCCCACCTTCCTATCTAGCACTTTATCGGAAAGACACTCTACACACACTGCAATCGCTTCAGACCTAACAACAGTCAGACAACAATCCGGCCTACAAATTATTTATACAATCTGAGCAGGCTTACACGCCTTCTGCTCAATATTACACTTATAGAAAAATAAAACTGACAGAAATAAATAAGCTCTAAAAGAAATAAGGGGTGTACAGTCCCTAATCTCTTAAACAGCCTACCAATATACAATATGTCACAATCGAAATAATACTGGTACCGGTAAGTACTGGTTCGGGTGGTTAGGTAGTTAGGCCTACAGTTTACCGTCCGACCAGTACATTCGAATTTATTGCCTACGGTGCAATAAAGAAACTACAAAACTATTAATGTTCTTACCAGAACAATAGACAAAACATATTTATTGACTACTGTGCAATAAAGAACAAAATCTATTATTGTTCGCGCTTTTAGACCTTTAGCAGTTTAACCTGCCAATTTTAGTTGTCTTCTTGTTTATAAATCGACTTTAGCCTAGACCAATTATTTAATGTACTGAAGTTACATCCGCCGAAGCCAGTCTGTGCGCGATCATTCACCCACAGTTAAGGGAGACTGGATTCGGGTGCTTTGAAGTTATTGCGGTGCAGACCTATATGTATTATTCGATTGATCGTTACTATATAATCTCTGACAAATATATTTACTTTCGGGGAAATATTAACAGTTCCTTTAGGACGTGGCGCTTTAAGTATAAAAACAGAGTTATGACTTATACTAATCACAACCAGATGGCTACTGAGTTTCGTAAATAGCGCATTCTATAGGAGATGCTTTATTATCTGTCACACTACTTCACACGACTTCACACTACTGCACACTGATCTGCCGACCGTCACTGAATTTGATCATATATAAGGAAGATCGCAACTGACACTTGTAGGGATTATGAAATAGCATTTAATTCACACAAAACCACTATAATTTAAGTCGCAGTTGCTACTGGTAACCTGTTCCTCTCACCTTCAGTAATCAAGAAGATTGGGGGTTTTATGAGTATTCATCGGTATTATCCAAATATATCAGCAATATATATCCATATAACAACAATTAATAACAGAAGTAAAATAATGCGGTGAACAATCAGTATGTGTTACTTAATGCAAAAACCGTAAGTTATAAATGCAGAGTTCAATGAGTCAGTATGTCGGTAGGTGCCGAGAGTTGTTCAGATAATAGATTTACGTTCTTATAATCAAAGCCATCAGATGTTTAGGCCAAAGTCTGAAACTTCCGAAACAGAAGTACAGAATAATTCCAAGCCGGTTCTTAGGCTCAGAAAGGTAAACAAAGACCGTAATGCATTGCGCGGTTTTCCATAGGCCCCTGTTCAACATAAAGTGAAAATCGCTCTGATTGGCTGTGCAGAACAAAGAGGTTCCACGTCCTCAGGAAATTAGCTGACAGATTTCGTCATCTGAGCTCCAATCTTTTAGAGTATTATGCGCATTGTGGCAAAAATGACTTGTTATGTCCGCTAAAGCTTTTACATTATGTGCTTTTCCCCTATCTTCCATTTTGTTTTTGTCTTGGTTTTTCTGTTTCTTGTGATTTCTTACTCTGTAAAAATTCCCCGGCAACTCATCACCTTAACCAATATGTAGACAGCTATCATTATGTTGCATTCTACCTAACCATGCGCTTTAAGTAGATACCTCATAATCCTATGTAACCTACCTAATCCAATTATACCATTCAGTATGTAGACACATGACCACTCCTGGGATTTCCCTATCAACTTCTCCCACCCTTTATATCCCAACCTGCAACCCTATATTTGTACTTTAGATTGACAGCTTACAACTAACTCGGTGTATTTTCCCTATGAATGAATTATTTAATTATCATCCAAACATTCGGATAAATAAGATGAAATATGCATGTAGAATATACTGTTGGTAGCGCACAAACTAGGTAGGTTGTTAAGAGGTGGTTTACTAAATTATTAAAATAAATAAAGGTATTAAAATTATTATTATTATTGCATATTATTATTAATAAAAGTATTAGAGTTCCAGGGTCATTAAAAATATTGCTTTCCGTAACGATGTGGTGTTTGGTGGGATCCCCTCGCAGATTGTATAATGTAAGTTCGTATCCGCAGCGCGGTGACACAGTTTGCATATGCAGGTATCAGTCGGTCGCCAGCATTTTGGCGTGTCGCAGCATCGTTGGTGGCAGCCGTTAACGATCAGCTGAGCGGCCGCGCGACGCCTGAACCCGTATAGGGGCTCGATGTCTAGGCCAGTGCTGCCCGTACCGTTATTATCGAAAACTTCGAGTAAGTCCGTTGAAGAGGAGTACTTTGAGATACTTCCCTATCACAATTACCTTACGTTATACAGTACATACATGTGTTTTTCCGTCATTGGCTCGTGAGGGGTCGCTCGTGTCGTATGTTGTTGCGCTGTCCATTAAACCGTTCGTGAAGTTTCTGTCTCGTTTGGCCTATGTAGTATAGAGTAGGGTGGCAGTGGCACCAGGCCAAGTAACATACAGTGTGGGACTTACATGTATAGTGTCCTTTTATCTTTTCACCCCATGGTGTCTGTTGTATGTTAGTGATAGTTTTGCATGTAAGGCAGCGGCTAGAGTTACATGGCTCATTAGTGGTGTTATTTGTGTGTGTTTGCGATTGAGTTTTATTTTTGGTTAGTATTTGTCCTAGTGATGTGGGGTTCTTCGTGACTACATTAATGTTGATGTCAAGATCGTAGTTTTTGGAGTATCTACGTACAGTATTTTGGAACATAGATTGACAGCTTACAACTAACTCGATGTATATTTTCCCTATCGCAATTACCTTACGCTATACAGTACATACATACACGTTAACCTTTCTGGGATTCACCTATCAGGTATTCCCCTTTAAAACTTATATATATATATATAGACCCCCACCTTTTCCTGTTAGTTGCCAGTACATAGTCTGATGCAGACCGGTAGGTCGAAAACGTGTACTATTGTATCTTTACCTAATATAATATAACCAACTAAAGACCCTCAATACTTTATTTTTTCTATCATCTTTACACTATTGCCCTATTATATAATTACATATTCATTTATGTATTATTACATTGCTACATTCTTAGCTACATTGCTTACAGTTTTCATGGTCATTTCTGATAGTTTCTGAAAGTGTCACAAAAGTTGTAACTTTTATTCTGTTTGATACCTCAACTTTTCAACTCGACTGCTGTAAATCCGACTAAATTATTAGCATGCCAAAATCGGAGCGATGACGATGACAACAATTTGACTAAAAGTGCCAATTCGATAAAGCTCCGCCATCTTCCTGGCTCGCCCCACAAATACATTAGACCGTTTGCATTCTCGGGCGGAAGCAACACATTTGTCAAAATTATAAAATAGGGAGGAAGATGTGAAGAAAAAGAATACCAGGTTTTCACTTTTCGGCCGAAATTCTACTGGCATTTTATATGAAGAATTTGTATTTTTACAAATTTCTCCTCATTAAGCGTTTAACCTGTGTAGATAATAATTATTCATTAATTATTTTGGTTAGAATCAGCCCTTCTGAAAAACCTGTGGTTTTAGTGAAAACCTGGTATTCTTCACTACAAACACTTCAATGCAAGGGGTACAAAGTGAAATATAAGAGCAGAAACTCTAGTTATATTGGTGTTGTAAGGAGCCACGATTCTAAATAAAACAAATTCCTTTTATCATATGGTTAACACACGTCTTCAGTGATATAAATATATATTAAAATGTTTACATAATTTACATATTAACATTAATATGTTCACGGTTAAATTTAATTGAATAATATAAATCGATAAATTCGATATTTTTACTCTGTAACAATACTAATACATAACTATATAAATATGATATGACAATATTAATTATTATTAACCTCACCTGATATTCCTTTTCGACAATAAGCTGAGATATGTTGTCATGGTATCCCAACGCGAATATGACTTTAATCCCGTTAATTTTCTCGAATTTTCGATGCCCCCAGGTTTCCCTTATCACTTTCCGCTTTTCATATTCATCGCTTCTCGATTTCACTATAACAACGGCTAGAAGTTGATTCGTAGATCTACATCCATCAGGATTCTCTATAAGATAACTGTATGGGAACGGAACTGTATCACTATTATTAGAATTATCGTTAGTTTCACTTCCAGTACCTCTGTAATACTGAATTAACGTGTAGATTGAAACCAACACCGCTACGGATGTCAGAATAGATTTAGTTTTATATCGATTGAGGTACCAGTCAAATCTCATCGCTTCGCAATAAAAATGTAAATGTAAAAAAAGTATGTTAGAAAACACAAAATATCATATTTTAAATAATAAAACAATTAATTAATTACCTATATAATTAATAATTTATACAATGTACGACTGAATTATTTTTACTTAGTCTACTGACTCCTAGTAAACTACGAAATATTTTAAGAGTTGTTATTGACTAACAAATAATTGTAGGTGATACTAACTGTATATAGTTGGCAAGCTATTGAGTATGCAGTTTAGTTCTACTATACGGCACTTTGTTAAGGCCTACTGGAAATAATTTGGCACATGTGCCAAAAGTATTAGACGATTTTTAGTTATCAGGTTTTCGGTATTCAGAATAAAGTCCAATGTTGTAGTTATTGGGGTTAGTGAAGGAGCAGGTTATACAAAGAGAGAGAGGGAGTTTAGCATCGGGTCAAACCATAATACTATAACAATAAAATCGACAGATCGACGCAATAAAAATTCATCCCTCTCCAGGGGAAATTCGTCGCAAATATTACAGCTGATTACTCTCAAAAATAAAACTGTAATCTGTTCTATTGTGTTTAGTTTATTGTTTCGGTTAAAATAACGTGCCACTGCAATCTGCTCCTTTCCCTAAATTGAGAATTTAACATTAGGGCGGGATATTAATTCGCCAAGATGAGATTTGCGTTCAGTTTCCTGTCCCACCCCCCCACCTCCACCCCTGTGTCCCAATGGGACACCTCCAATGTTATATGTCTGGTTGGAGATGAGTGCATTGTACTTGTCACTGTGAACACGACGTAGCATTCTTGAGTATGCCATCCAGAGATTTGGTGTCCCCAGTACAGCAGTTAGACCCCAGCATGGACTCCCATACAGGAGTTCTGGCTCTAATGCTGCTCTAAATAATCAAACCTCAAATTGATTGACAATAAAATTTAAACATATAAACATATCGTTTTATTGTCTAGTATAAACGCAATATTTACTATTATACCACCACTTATAATCTTTCTACTTAAATTGCATATTATTAACAAATTGAAGTCTAGAAATTATATTATTATTATTGTACGTGAACTACAAAACATTATCACTAAAAATAACCGAACATTATAATATGAGCACCGAATATGTAACACCCGAAAGGTTATTGTCCAACATCAGGGTTACATACTCATTAAATGCGTTCGGGGGGACCCCATTACCATCTACCAACCCAACACAGTAGCACAAATATAATTAATAGCGAAACTAAATGATACGCCTTATACCGTCACCACAACAACTGTTCAAAGCTAATAAAGATATGTCGTCTTATTGAGTAAAGGGCCGTTCATAAATAATATCACGGTTTTTCTACATAATTTTGTCAAGCGCCTCCCACGTCACAGTCTGTCAGAAAATTATAGACTTACCTCAGCAACATAATGGGTAACCATTTCAAATTGTCAACAAAAAAAAAAAATTCGCCTAAAGAAACATTTTATCACAAGTCGCAGTCACAGATTTTAAAATAATTTTTTATTTACCCTACCCCCTCACCCCTACTCTTCAAATAACCGTGACGTTATTTATAAAAGGCCATTTATGGATTTATTTAATCGATTTTTAAATACCGTAACTATAGAACAGTATCCCTTAGTAAAAAATAGAATTATTGATATATTATTGATTCAATAAGGGGCTATCCATTCAAGGCCCCAAGCGACTACCGTATTTTATTAGACATCGCACTTTTATTTGATATAACATGTCAATTCGACACTTTATCCTTTACACATGTCAGTATATCAAAATGTCATATACAAATTTACATTTTTGACATAGACATGTCATAACATCAAATTTAAACTTTTAAATTGACATTTTAAAAAAATTCGTACTTGTCAGAATGTCATTTTCAAATTGACATTTAATATTGAGACATGCCAGAATGTCAAAATGTAATTTTCAAACTAAGAAAATTGGACATGTAAATATGAAAATAAAATTTTTCTTATGTCAAAAAGCCAAAATCTCAATAAAAAAATGTTTTAGACATTTTGACAGTCTTTTTTAAATGTGAAGTTAAACACATTTGGAAATTCGGACATGTTTGAATGTAAATTTAAAAATGTCATTTGACGTCCGGCATGTCTAAATTCAAAAGGTCGATTTGATTTCCTATAGCAAATAAGATAAATAAAGTTTGCTCTCTAAAAGATGCACGGTGGTCGCCGCTATGGCCATTCCTTCAAATATTAAAATATCAAAAGTATTTCCTATTCAAGTAGTTTAATGGGTAATTAAATTATTAGATTCAGAAAGCTTTCATGACGACCCACACAAATAATATGGTAAACTTAACCTAGATAAAAGTGTACTTCACCTGAAATTGATTCTAGATCTGTCGCATGGCTGTTAACAAAATCTATTTATCTATGAATGGGGTTCAATAATATTCATTATTATTTTATAGCTATGCCGCTACTTTCACACAATAATTAGATACAGGTGTTGACACTTAAATATTTAAACACTAACAGAGTGAACACTTAATAAAGTGCCGATATCAATAATGACATTTCATATTACCCTGGAGGCAGCGTCGATATGAAACAGCTTCCAGAGTAATAAGAAATCGCCAGTTACCAGGACGCGCACTACATTTCAGAACATTGAAATTCTAGCCTGAATATATTATCAGAATCATATGAATGAAACTGGCCAGGTATATAAATTCCTTTTCTTGGGGGATATAAACCCTGACAAGGGATATAAACCCTGGCAAGGGATATAAACCCTGGCAAGGGATATAAACACGGACATATAAACCTAATTAATATACATTTTTGATGTACAAAATTGCAATAACAACTAATTAAACTGTACACAGCGGAGAGAAAATTAACAGAAATTAACTTAAAACAAAAATTAAATTAATACCGATTCAAAAACCCTGAATATAACGCCATTATACATAAATACTGGCGTTTCACACAACAACTGTCAATGATAACAACTGACCTGTAATTAAAGCATCTTGAGAATTGTTTAACAAACTTTATTGATAAACTGGTAAACCTCCCTGAAAATTCACTGGTGAAATAATTCAATTACTTGATAAATACATAAATAATTTTAAATGGAATTTATAACAACATTTACGGGATACAATCAAAATTAATCCCTCTCCAGGGGCAAATCGACGCAAACACACAGCTGATTACTCTCGAAAATGAAAGTGTACCCTGCTATACGTTTACATTTGTTTACTGTTTTGTTTAGAAAAACGTGCCACTAGACAAGATATTAATTCGTTGAGATAGGATTAGCGTCCAGTCCCCCCCCCCCCCCCCCCCCTCTATCTATATTATCTTGGCTATACTATTATAGTAAACATCGTATATACGGTTCAGGGAGCTGGAGCGGTTGTTGGAGCTGAAAGTGAAGAAGAATGTTTGCAAAAAATTACCGAACTGCATAATTAATTAATTACACACGATATTTAGCTCATTTAGGGCATTGAATTAACACTCAACTACTTGATCCGTTTTAGAGAAAACCAAGTTCACTGCACTACATAATATAAAGAAAGAATCAAATAGCTATATGAAACGAACGCTCTTAAAATTCTATCAAAAATAAAGTTGAACGACATTTATGGTAAAACACGTGATTTAAATGAAACTCAAAAGTGTTTGGCTGTGCTTTATTAACTAATATTTAATTGAAACGCTAAATTGATCTAATCTCACTGAGATGTACATTCATGATACTTCCTCTTCTATGTAACCAGGTTTAGCTACTACAGGTGGTGTGACGTCACCGGCCCCTGGCAACCGAGTGACGTCACCACGCACCCGGGAGGTGGGACTGACGCTGGAGGGGGGGCCGCCGATAGCGGCGCCCGTTAGGACGCCCAACCCAGCGGCGGCGCCCCCTAGCGACTCCTTCTCGCGAGCGGGGGACGACGCGAACATGTACTCGTTGGTTACCATGCCGACCGGGAGCGCCTCCGAGGAACCCGGCGACGACACGGTCGCCCCTAGCAACTCGGCGCCCCCATCGATAGCGGGAGCGGCGATCTCCACACCGCCTCGCTCGTTAGACGCTCGCTTCGCTCGTTCACTCTCCTTCCCTTCGTTCAACGCCTCCGATAAACTCGACAACTCCTCGGGAGAGAGTCGGATGACGCTGAAGATGTGGACACCGTTGAGAGAGTTAAGGAAGTCGACGACGTTGCTATGCGGGGGCGGAGTGAGTTTAAGAGGAGTCACACCACCGCGGCTCTGAGCCGCCGCCGCCCCCCGAGTGTGGCACACCTCGTTGATGGTCTTCTGCAGCCGCACCGCTTGGGCGGTTAGGTGTTTAAGTTTCTCGGAGCTGTCGCGAGTTTTAGGATGGGCGTCGCCGTATTGCCCTTTATAGATCGCGAACGCCTCCCGTTCGTGCAGCAAAGCGGTGCGAAAGTCGCCCTGACACGAGTAAATACACGCGAGTAGATGGAAGGCGAACGCCACGCGGACGCTCTTAGCCCCGAAGTAAACCTTAAACATATCGAGGGAGTGTTCCAAGAACTTAATAGAAGTCTCGAAATCGCCCGCGAAGGAGAGTATACAACCGATAGAACCATCTATGACTGCCAACTCTGGGTGACTATCACCGTGTAAAAGCAACACGAGGTAGCGAGCTCGGTACGCGAGTCGTAAAGACTGCGAAACATTCCCGGTACTGAAGGTGTACAGAGATAGAAGTCGGTAGTCTTCCACCACAGAGGGATGGTCCACCCCCAGACACCTCTCGGCCATTAGACAGGCTTTCTGCATGTTGGTAACCGCCTCGGCGAGGTCCCCCAGTATGTAGGAGAGATGGGCGAGCTTCCTGAGGCAGCGGGCGATGTCCTCGTGGAGGGGTCCGTAGACGTTGTTGAAGACGTTGAGCGCTTCCGCGATGCATTCGAAACCCTCGCGGATGTTCCCCTGACTCGTCTTCATCTCTCCGGTCTGCAACAGAAGATTGCCGTCCGCGCTCCTCGGGTTGATGTGTTTAACGAGCGGGAAAACGTTGAGAATGTCGTCTTCCGAGAACGGGGGTTTAATCTTTGACTCGAAGTTGTAGTTTTTAAGTTGAATTTGAACTCCAACAGTCGCGCTAATATGTCGGAGGAGGGAGATCTTCTGTAGTCCGGAAGATTCAACGAGTTCCTCTATGGAGGAGCACGGGGTATCCTCACTAACCGCGAAGTATTCGCGACATTCCCGGCGGATATCCGCCCACAACCCAGCGGGTGTTAGTTGCGTCCACGATAGATCCACGCTCATCGCGGACCCGTTCCGCGCCCCTCCGCTTCGCTTCTTCCCGCGGGATTTCTTCGCTTTGTGGTTCCCGTTGGTCGCGGGGGCGCTCCCGTTGCTACCGTTACCAGCGGTCTCCTCGGTGCCCTCGGGCGCGCGGGGGTGGGGCCCCGGACACGCGCCCAGGTAGCAGTTGAGGAAGTGGCTCAGCGCGGCCGCGGTGTTGCCCATGTCCAGGTGCTGCACGTAGGCCCGGAGGATGTGTTTGGTGCTGCGACTCACCAGGTCTTCTAACGCCAGCGCCCGCACGTGGCGTAACTCCGGTATGGCGGCAGCGAGGCCGGCAATAACGCCAACATAACGCGAGTTTATACCTAGGATGTGAAATAGTAACGAAAATTAAAAATTCAGCTGAATAAAGTAAAACATTATTTCACTTTCACTTTATATTTTACTATTTATATTACAGTATGTTATAATAATACTAAATTAATTGAATAAGAAGTTAGGCATAGAGTCATGGCAGGACCATGGCCATGGCAGGACGCAGTACCGGACCGGTACAATACAACATGCAAACTCTTTCACTTTCAGGTTCAGCCTATTTCCGAATAGTTTCGCAGACCTGCAAGATGCAATTAACGGCTTGTCAAATAAAACCCAAATATTTAAAAAATAATGGGGAAATTCTGAAATTCAGATAAATTTGGTGAATAATGAATATGTTACCTGAATAACCAATGAATAACTAATGAGACTGTTCTCATTATTTTTTAATATTTTCTGTACCAAACACATGTGTTAACTTTCTTTTAATGATTTTGTTCTCCCAACACGCCTCGGTAACCTGCTCGTTTACTAACCTGTTCCTTTAAATGGCAATGGGACCTAACGCAGTATGGGACCTAACGCTCTTTGGGACCTAACGCTCTTTGGGACCTAACGCTGTTTGGGACCTAACGCTCTTTGGGACCTAACGCTCTTTGGGACCTAACGCTGTTTGGGACCTAACGCTCTTTGGGACCTAACGCTCTTTGGGACCTAACGCTCTTTGGGACCTAACGCTCTTTGGGACCTAACGCTCTTTGGGACCTAACGCTCTTTGGGACCTAACGCTCTTTGGGACCTAACGCTGTTTGGGACCTAACGCTCTTTGGGACCTAACGCTCTTTGGGACCTAACGCTGTTTGGGACCTAACGCTCTTTGGGACCTAACGCTCTTTGGGACTTAACGCTCTTTGGGACCTAACGCGACTTTACCCTCTTTGTTTTGTACAGGTCCCAAAGAGCGTTAGGTCCCATTACCATTTAAAGGAGCTGGTTAGTAAAGGAGCAGGTTACTGAGGCGTGTTGGGGGAACCAAAACAATAAACAAAAGTTAACACATGTTACAAGATTATGTAGGTTACTTAATTGGGTCTTAGTTTT
>JAUCBJ010003956.1:0-42629 GCA_032718475.1 Nemertoderma westbladi
GTGTACATATGATTTATTTATTTATTTCAACCAATATAATGTCATATCCATAAAATAGGTGGTAATCCCGAAATTATGATCCCGTTTAAACTCTAATGTGTTATGTGCTAACTAATAATAATAATGTGTAATTTATTAAAATTAGACGGTAGAAAGTCCAAGTTTCCCATCTAAGTCTCGTATATGCACGGAGTACTTTAGTATTTACTTACCGACACAGGTGCAGACACTGGTGAGCGACACAGGTGCAGACACTGGTGACCGACACAGGTGCAGACACTGGTGATCGACAAGGTGCAGACACTGGTGTGGTGACCGACACAGGTGCAGACACTGGTGACCGACACAGGTGCAGACACTGGTAACCGACTCAGGTGCAGACTCTGTTGACCGACACAGGTGCAGACACTGGTGACAGACACAGGTGCAGACACTGATGACTGACACAGGTGCAGGCAGACACTGGTGACCGACTCAGGTGCAGACACTGGTGATCGACACAGGTGCAGACACTGGTGACCGACACAGGTGCAGACACTGGTGACCGACACAGGTGCAGACACTGGTGACCGATACAGGTGCAGACACTGGTGATCGACACACGTGCAGACACTGGTGACGACACAGGTGCAGACACTAGTGACCGACACAGGTGCAGACACTGGTGACCGACACAGGTGCAGACACTGGTGACCGACACAGGTGCAGACACTGGTGATCGACACAGGTGCAGACACTGGTGACCGACACAGGTGCAGACACTGGTGACCGACTCAGGTGCAGACACTGGTGACCGACACAGGTGCAGACACTGGTAACCGACTCAGGTGCAGACACTGGTAACCGACTCAGGTGCAGACACTGGTGACCGACACAGATGCAGACACTGGTGACCGACACAGGTGCAGACACTGGTGACCGACACAGGTGCAGACACTGGTGACCGACACAGGTGCAGACACTGGTTACCGACTCAGGTGCAGACACTGGTGATCGACACGGGTGCAGACACTGGTGACCGGCACAGGTGCAGACACTGGTGACCGACACAGGTGCAGACACTGGTGACCGACTCAGGTGCAGACACTGGTGATCGACACAGGTGCAGACACTGGTGACCGACACAGGTGCAGACAGTGGTGACCGACACAGGTGCAGACACTGGTGACCGACTCAGGTGCAGACACTGGTGATCGACACAGGTGCAGACACTGGTGACCGACACAGGTGCAGACACTGGTAACCGTCTCAGGTGCAGACACTGGTGACCGACACAGATGCAGACACTGGTGACCGACACAGGTGCAGACACTGGTGACCGACACAGGTGCAGACACTGGTGACCGACTCAGGTGCAGACACTGGTGATCGACACAGGTGAAGACACTGGTGACCGACACAGGTGCAGACACAGGTGACCCACACAGGTGCAGACACTGGTGATCGACACAGGTGCAGACACTGGTGACCGTCACAGGTGCAGACACTGGTGACCGACACAGGTGCAGACACTGGTGACCGACACTGGTGCAGACACTGGTGACCGGCACAGGTGCAGACACTGGTGATCGACACAGGTGCAGACACTGGTGACCGACACAGGTGCAGACACTGGTGACCGTCACAGGTGCAGACACTGGTGACCGACACAGGTGCAGACACTGGTGACCGACACAGGTGCAGACACTGGTGACCATCACAGGTGCAGGCACTGGTGACCGACACAGGTGCAGACACTTTTTGAAAACGACACGAAATTGAAATGTCTTTCGTTCCGTTATGCCATCCCTGGACACATGTGCCGACACTGCACTGGTGGCCGACATTGGTATATAACATAAGTAAATATAATTATATAAGATACATACACGGGTAGATGACACCGGCCTTCTTGGTGAGAATGAAGCAATACGTCGACTCGACTGTACTCACGGACGCTCTGGTGTTGTGGTATTCAAGATAGGTGTGGATTAAGATGTGGCTGATTTCGTGTTATCGTCAGCTTCAATCACATTAGAAATTGCCCCCTGATAAATAAAGAATATAATGCAAATAATAATATAAGATACACCCCCGGGTGGGGTAAACGGAGAATAACGTAAAAATGAATAAACAGGTAAATAAATAAAGTTTTTAGCCAGTGGCGAGTTGAGCGGGGTATGGGTACGAGGTACGTGTGGTAGCGCAGGCTGTCGGCAGCAGTCACCACAAGAGACACAGGTACAACCTTCTGATAAAGGATGGAAGGGAGTTTTGTTTGTGAAAATTTTGTGGTGATATTTTGTGGCAAAAATTATAAATAAAAGAAAACAGAAAGAGTTTGTTTTGTATATTTCGTAGAGAAAGTTGGCCAACGAAGTAAGATTTTTCTAATAGTATATGTGAATGAACTAACAACTACTTTCTCAGTTCCATGTTTCCGAAACCCGTCGAATAATGGTACGAATGCCTCACCGGCATTCCACTGATTGAGCTTCTTGGTTCCCCCACTTACAATCATGAAGACACTATCTTCAGTCTTTGTGTGGTGTTTTTGAACCTATAAAATAAAACGTTTTTACAGTAAAATATCGTTTTTTTTAGTTACGAACATAGTATTTTATAATCTAGGAAGATTATAATTAGCAATTATTATTTCGAAATAAACTAACAAAATTTGCGAATTGTTCGGCGTATCGTCTCCTATATCTTACCAACTGCTCCCCAGACAGTTTCCCACTCCGCTGTTTCCCTCATGTTGGTGCACTGTTTGTCCTGCGGGATGGAATGTATAATAATTATAAACAAGCAAATTAAACAGAGTAGGCCTATATTATTTTTCTATACCATCGTATAATTCTTTTTATTTAATTTTTTTAATGAGGTAAATGCAATAATGCTGTAATGTTAGATATCTACTTAGACTGTAGACTCTTAGATGCATGAGAGTTTAAGTAAGATCTAGGTCAAAATTATGATTAGTAAAAATTCTAACCTATATTGGACCGGTGAGTGCCGATTGCCAGATTCTCCTTTTTACGGACTTTCGTCGACCTCTTTATCAGCACCTTTATCTATTGGGTCAATTCAGTTTTCCTACTGACATCGGTTGTTTTTAATCGCTTCGAATTTAAATTTGCGATCTTTCTTCCCATTAGATCTGCCGACTAGGAATTACAACTTACAAGATGTATTAGAGTCCTCGTTTATGTTTATCTCTACTAATAGAAACAAACTCGTCGCGGTGGATACTAGAGGCCTTGCAGGGCAGGTAGCAACGTGGTATACACCGGGTCAACCTCAAGTGGGCCAGAACCGAAAGCACCCGTGCAGGCAAAACCATCACTCGCCGTCTCCTCCTCCTCGCATAGTGTTAACGGTAAACATTCGAAACCGGCGCCATCGTTTGCTTCTTCAGGGAACCCCCAGTAAACATAATTCCATCAACATCCATTATAAATATATACAAAGAATAAATACAGCCTTTTAGCCCATTTATTAGTTAGCCTACAATTTACACATCCACAGAACCAGGTCAATTAAAATAAAATTATACATATCGAGGTAAGTCTGTCACATACGGTCTGACGGAGGCCCACAGCGGCCAGGCGGCCATACGTAAAATCTTTAATTTCATAAAAACTGACTGTGACTGTGACTCACTGAGGCATAGACTATGCCTCACTGAGGCATAGACTATGCCTCACTGAGGCATAGACTATGACTCACTGAGGCATAGACTATGCCTCACTGAGGCATAGACTATGCCTCACTGAGGCACTGAGGCATAGACTATGCCTCACTGAGTCGTAGTCTATGCCTCAGTGAGGCATAGACTATGCCTCAATAAATAAAGTAAAATAAAGTACAATTAATTAAAATTAAATACAAATAAATAAGTATTAATAAATAAAAGAGCTGCGGTGTCACTTATGACACCCTCTTGCTCCTCTCTGCGACAGTTGGACAACACTGATGACCCATTGTGTGTCAGGGCGCTAATCAGTCTGATTAATTAGGATAATCAATTAAACCCTAATTATGAGTCATATGACACCTGTTAGGGTTTAATTGTACTAATTAATTGATGACACCTGTCAATTAGGGTCTAATTAGCCTAATTGGGAGGTGTCACCCAGACAGTCTGGCGCCAATGACACCCAATGACACCCATAGGGTGATAATTGGGTGTCATATGACACCCAATGGGTGTCAGTGAGGTCCAAGTGTCGCAGAGAGGACCAAGACCCTACTACTAACGCATTCTGATGGATGACTACCATCTGTTTGCACCGCGAAAGGTAGTTGCATTAATATTGAAAATTGTAGACGTAACTGGTAGAATATCTCGAATCGGAAATAAACTCACAAGGCAAACTTACTTTTCGAAGGGGCCTAATTTTTTATTGCACATTGATGGTTGGGATAAACTGAAACCATTTGGATTGACAGTGCACGGATCTGTGGATGGATATAGTCGAAAGATTGTTTGAAGCGTCGTTGTTAGAAGCCTCACATTGTTAGAAGCGATAAAGGCACCGAAAATGTTAACGTCGAAGCAATACATCGATATTTCAGATCCTTCAATGATGACCAATTATTACAGAAGTGCTCAGTATTTATTTTTTATTTATTTATTTATCAAGGCTCTCAGTATTTATAAAAAAAATTTAAGTGAATTAAAAGTTAAATACGTACATTTGGGTTTAATTTATAGTCATAAATGACATCACTGTCATAAGGGGGGCGGGGTGTGGGGGGGGGGGGGTGGTTGTATCCTCTGACATATTCTCATAACTGAGCCTCGTGCTGCGCGAAGGACCCACAAATGTTTTTCAACTGTAACCGGGTATCTTTTACCTGATATTATAACACTGTTTTTAAACAATATAAGCAATAATTCCGTTTAAAATAACAGTTATTTATATGACAAATTAATAAAATTACGAACAAACAATCACGAAAACTGACCGATATTACAAAGAAAAATATTTATTGATGAATTAAAAATTATAATCTAATCATGTATATAAGTGTAGAGGTACAGTGTTCTAACAGTTAATTGCAGTATCTAAACAGTTACATTGTCTAAACTAACAGTAATACAGTATTCTCAAGGCAATGCAAACCCCAATGTATTCAACATATCCTCCATGAGACGGTCACAGAATACTTTGCTGGGCCCCAACAAATAACGGCCATTTATCGGAAAATGAATTGTTAACGCACATGTGTCCGCATGTACACGTCTTGCGCAATCTGATGTACGGTAAAATTCTAACTTTCCTTCACCTTAAAAAATAGGAAACCGAGACCCCGAACCGAACTGAAGCACATCACCCAAAGTAAGTGTGATTGAATTAATCCCTCCTTTGAGCAAGTCATTGACATCGGCTTTCATCGACATTACGTATTTACATAGGATGTACCGGTACCATGAACTACAGTATAAAGTATACAGTTACCACCCTTTGCAGAATTGTCACTCGGGTGATAAATAATTGTCACCCGTGTGACAAATAATTGTCACCCGTGTGACAAATAATTGTCACCCGTGTGACAAATAATTGTCACCCGGGTGATAAATAATTGTCACCCGGGTGATAAATAATTGTCAACCGGGTGACAAATAATTGTCACCCGGGTGATAAATAATTGTCACCCGGGTGATAAATAATTGTCACCCGGGTGACAAATAATTGTCACCCGGGTGATAAATAATTGTCACCCGGGTGATAAATAATTGTCACCCGGGTGACAAAGAATTGTCACCCGGGTGATAAATAATTGTCACCCGGGTGATAAATAATTGTCACCCGGGTGATAAATAATTGTCACCCGGGTGATAAATAATTGTCACCCGGGTGATAAATAATTGTCACCCGGGTGATAAATAATTGTCACCCGGGTGACAAATATAAAAAATCTGAAATTAAGTGGCCACAATCAGCCACGGTATTTTTCTGTGGACATAATTTGGCGTTCCATTACGCCTAATTCTGATAATATTTTAAAAGTGAGATAACTTTTCATTCCGTAAGCAATTTTTTTTCTTATGAGGTGAAATGTCATTATATTTTTGCAAGGAATTCAGTGGTATAAATTTTAAAATACGATAATTTTGTATCGAATACGCTTAGCATTCATATTTTTTCCTATGTTAGTCTATGAGGAAAATGCAGCTAGATTGGTTCTGGCGACGCCAAATTTTGGCGTTCAAAAGGACAAAATCGGGCGTTGTGCAGTTGTGTGCGCTGTGCTGTAGTAAAGTCCTTCCTGTACAGCAGTCAGGCAGTAGTAGTAGGCCTATCCCAGTATCCTGAATCCTATTTCAGCAGAGCCCAGAGCAGTTCAGTATTTTGTACTTCATAAAAAATCACGATAGTGAGAATCTACACTGTCGTCGGTTGGCGGCGATGGTCACATCGGAAAATCGCACGATGCAAGTTGACGAGGAAACCCCCGAAAATATCGCGGATAATTCTGTGATCGTCAACGAGAAAACGGTGGCCGAACTGGAAGCGAAAGAGTTGAGTTCCTCCCCCAGCAACAAATGTCCGGTGGAAGTGTACGCCCAACTACTAGTCAGTTACCTTATAGATGGTGATGCCACAAACGCAAGGTTTCTATGGAAACGAATTCCTACTAACGTGAAGGAAGAGAACGCTGAGTTGTCTGCGATTTGGTCGGTTGGGAGGAGCGTGTGGCGACGCGAACTGTCTGCGGTGTACTCCTCCGCTGGTGCGTCATCATGGTCGCCTCAGATAGAACCCTTAATGCGCCTCCTAGCGGTACGGACCCGCGAGAGAGTGGCCGCTCTGGTCGCCAAGGCCTACGGATCCATTCGGCTGGATCGATTGAGCGAGATGCTGGGATTGTCGACGGGAACTACCCGGGAACTGGTTGCCGAGCGCGGTTGGCGACTAGACCCCACCGACACTCTGGTACTACCGGTCCACACAGACTCACAGACAGACACCGATACTTCGGTTACTAACTGTGAGACACTAAACCGACTCACAGGGCTCGTATGCTTCTTTGAGAATTAACTTTTTCCATATTTACAATTACGATCTACGGATCCGCCACTGTCCTTCTAATAAATACATTATTATTATTATAATATGACGCAATGTTATTCAGTAATATTTCCCAAAATGTTTTTGTTATACCCGCCGCACACTAGAGATGCAAGATGCAAAAATCGTTCCCGACGTACACTAGAGATACAAGATGCATCGTATTTTATTTTATATATTATACTTTGATTATATTAATGTATATTTCAAAGAATTTATCATGCATCTTGCATCTCTAGTGCGCGCCGGGCCTAATATGTTTCCATTTAGGGTGCTACTGCTAACTCAAACTATATCACTACTTGTAGGGCAAAAACACTGAGACGGGATCTATAATTCCAGTTCTCTAAATAATATCGGACACCGGCACCTCTACCGCACAGTGTAGTTTCGTAAATAACGCTTGAATGCCAAAAAATATGAAATAAGCGACATTCATTCACATTCACATCAATCCTGTAATTATTTCATCATTTAAATGGCCTATTATAATTATAAATGGTGTTGGTGTATACGTGTTGTATTACCGCTAGACAGCTCACTCCCGAATTAGGATCAAACTCCCGTTGCTATGGTCAAAATTCCTTTGGTACTTTGGTAAATAAAATAACTGTAGCGGACTCCACACAATTTTTTAAATAATCTTTAATATGATTAACTTATGTATCGATAGTTGTAACGATATTAACTTCCAATGTCAATAAAATACCAAATACGCTACTAAAACTACATAAATACTAAAATATGCCCGTTGTTATGGTAACAACAGAATAATGACTTCGCTTGTGATAATGAATGTTGACTATGTAACATATTGATATGCATCTGTAATAGATATAAAATGTTTCCGATTCAATTTTCACATATTTAATAATATTTTTGGTTGCCATGGCAACAATAAATGACACGATTGGCTGGCAAATTATGGTCTGAACATAGCAACATCTGAGGTACTTGATCCTGAATTGGTTTCTTTTTAAAATGATAATTGGGTAGATAAAGGGTCTTCTTTCCCGCTAATTTAAATAAATGGTGATTACTGATGCATTTCTCCCTTAACGGGCTTCTTCAGAGTAATTTAAAATCTATCTACCCAATTATCTAATTCTTAATGGCATTTTTCCGGGAGGCATGTCGTCTTAAGTAAAATGATAGTAACCATATTTAAACTGAAGAAACATTATAGGTGATATTATTTTCTTATTACCTAGGATACAGGACAACTGCTTTTCCACTTCAATGCCGAATCTTTTGCAGATATAGGTAAACTGATTTTAGGTACATGTTGTGCCCTGAAGCTGCAAAGTAGTTTATCAAACGTGTCAGATAGGGAGCAAATTTCAATTGATGGATCGCATACATCATTATCGTTTTCATTTGTCAAAGGAGACGAAAATACTTTGGCTGCCACAATTCTATTTAAGACACCATTAACCAGCATGTGGCCTTGTACGTGTACAGCCCTTGATACAGCCTTTCCAGATAACATGTGTTCAACAGTATTTTTAGTGTATGTAAGTTCCAGCAACTCAGATAATCCGGAACCTTTCATTAAATGTCCGATCGATCCAAGGAAACTCATTTCTGTATGAAATCCACCTAAACGAACTACAACTTTGCTCAATTCGCTGTCTACTGCTGAGCCTTCAACAATGCCAAAAGCTTTCCACCAAATGGGTTGATCAAATGTAATTATTGGTGTAATGCCATATCTAGATGCATGAGAACATATAAATAAAAGAGTAGAATATATGCAACTCTCATCATTTGGATTCAAGTCGATTATTGGCAAGAACATTACGGATGACTTCCCAGGGTGACTATTGCCTTTGTAAACCATTTGCATAAAACCCGACCAAAGTGGTCTATCACGTTTAAACAGTAACGAAACATTCAAAATCAAATTAAGGTTGGAATGTGGATCTGAAATATTTGGATTATTGAGAGATTCATGTCATTGAATACATGCGACCGTGTGGAATGAAAGTTTTTATGTTGATTCTTCCAACTGCTGCGATTTCCTCAGCAGTAACCTTTTCTGTTCTAATGATTGGCAAAGTACTGTTTTACAAAAGGTGTAATTGCACCAATAATTCCCATCCCATGGAAAGTATTTTTACCATCAATTATTCTTATGTTGTGGTCAAGATTATCACCGGCATATTGGATAAATCCTTCGATTGGTTCTTGTACATCTTGACCTTTTACAATGGCAGCCGATCTTTCAAACCTCTGAACTTCTGAATAAGAACAGCAAAGACCATGGTTGTTCAGGGAATCGATGAGAAATCGTGACTGAAAATGGTGATGCAGTTGAACACCCAATCCCAACTGAAGTGGAGCTAGAAGTCCCCGTGGACGAGATGACTGGATGATTACTTGCCCTATAGAAGCCACCTTAAGTTCTTGGTCTACTAACAAACACTTCAGAAAAGTAGATAGTGATTCAGGTAAATAGTTTATTGCAGCATCAATAGATGACATTTCGGTAATGTTAGGGTATGTGTCCTTTTGAGGACTGATCCACTTAATGTCATTTTTTATTAGTTTAGCTGCTGTTTCTATTATGTGCCGCTTCTCCTTAACTATGTCTATATTTCTACCCTTTTCCTTAGAGTAAAAATCATGAAGAACTCTATGAGCAGCTGTGTGGAGTATTACAACATCAGCTTTCCCGTCAATGGATGTTATTATGTCTTCTCCAAAATGCTTTTCCAACTCATTTCTCATGAATTTAAAGCTGTATGGCTCACATCCTTCTAATCTTGTAAACTCTCCCAATGTTGTTGATGAGGTCATAAATTGTTACAGGATTGTCAATATCTTCAAGAAGTGTAACGACTTTAATAAATACATCTTTCTTAATTATATTTTATGGTCTTCCTTTGCATTCTTTAGAACTCTCATTATTTATACTAAATACTTGTGGTATATGTTTACCTGTACGAAAATTGACACTGCATATCTGGTGATAAACCTCTTTTTCTACTTAGACGTAATAATTCTTTTGAGTTAGTATATTTTTCTCTGCATTTTGAATGCACTGACTGGCCTTTGGCAAGGGAGATATTTTCCTTTCGTATTACGCTTGCTCTGATAATTCCTTCAGGAAATTGAATTAATTTTTGTAATGATATGACATGAATATAGTAACGGACATAGTAAAATTGGAATGGTTCACAGTTTTAATAAATCAAAATTTCTAACTCTATTACTATTTGTAGCAAATCCACAACTGATACAACTTGGGGGAACTTACGTCAACTATTAGGGGCCATAGCATACCCGATTGAGGTTCATTAGAAATTCCCGTTAACAAGGAACTGGGCTAAAGAAAATGCTAATTTGAAGCATAACGTAAAGTTGTTTTGAATTGGAACCAGTTCTTACCCCCACTATATCATTTATTATGAATCCGATTCACCCCCCCCCCCCTCCCATAGTTTCCATAAAAACAACTTCAAACAGACGTTTTCATATAAATATCGAAAATTTGTACATAAACTACACAATTAAATTTTCTGATAATCAGTATCTGTATCACAACCAAATGCCTCTTAAACAAGGCTGAACAACGAACTACAAATTTGGTTTTATTCAATTCAATTAGCTTCGTGGTTGCATTTCCTTTAGGAATTGCTTTTCTAATAAATATTAAAAATTTAAATGTATCAGTACAAACCCTTTTCTCCTAAATTGACTACATTATCTTCAGCTGTAGGAGTCTCATTGCAAATTATACATCGATTGTGATAACTATCCATATCGGTATCCCATCTAACCAAAAACTATCTAACTGACAAGCAATATCTGTGAGTAGCACACCAAGAGTAATATAATTTATTATATAGCTAGGTACTCGTACAGTAAAATACCAGTATTTATTATTTCTGATACCATATAAAATATTTAAAATATTCTGGAAATATATTGCTAAGGAAAACTCGCCATTGATAAGTAAGATTCAACATTGATGTAGAAAACTTGGTAATTACAGTATTTGAAAACTCGTTGCTACCTTGTGAAACTACCCGTTGCCAAGGTAACTCGCTGTTGCTATACACAATTCAACGTTGCCAAGGAGAACTTACTACTGTTATTTAAACTTCACAGCTCAATAAAAAACATGTTATCACTATAAAACGCGATGTTGGTACAAAAAGACCCCGGTTGCAAGGAAAACTTTCGTTGCTAAGTACATTAAGGTTAAATTTTAATAATGATTTTAATAATGAATATAATTTTGTAATTTTCTACAGCATCTCGCTACAAAATACTGAAATGTACATTAAACCGAATTTGGAGTATTTTTAACAAGTCACTCCCGAATTAGGATCAAAACTCCCGTTGCTATGGTCAAAATTCAAGACTTTGTTAAAAAAAATAACTGTAGCGGACTCCACACAATTTTTTTCAATAATCTTCAATATGATTAACTTCCAATGTCAATAAAATGCCAAATACGTTACTATAACTACATAAATACTAAAATATGCCCGTTGCTATGGTAACAACAGGATGATGACTTCGCTTGTGATCATGAATGTTTACTATGTAACATATTAATATGCATCTGAAGAACATATACAATGTTTCTGATGGAATTTTCACATATTAAATAATATTTTTGGTTGCCATGGCAACAAGAAATGACCTGATTGGCTGGCAAATTATGGTCATAGCAACATGTGAGGTACTTGATCCTGAATTGGTTTCTTTTTAAAATGATAGTAACCATATTTAAACTGAAGAAACATTATAGGTGATATTATTTTCTTATTACCTAGGTTACAGGCCAACTACTATTCCACTTCAACGCCGAATCTAGAAAAAAACATTTATGCTTATAAGGACAATATAATTACAGAGTTTCCTTATTTTGCAACTTTGGGAACACGCAATACGGATACGTTTCCAAAATTTCATAAATTCACTGTACAATTAAGTTTGACGATGTATTTCTCACAGTTGTCATGGTAACCAAAGTGCCCCATCGGATTCTCCGATAGTGATTTGGGTGGGGTAGGTCAAGGTTAAAATTCCGTAGGATTATAGGAAAGGGTTTTTTTTAAATATGACTTTCTGTTGTCATGGTGAAATGGTCTATTTAACCAAGTTCCAACAACCGACTTTGGCCGATTTTGGATATGTCGAGAAGCATAAAATTTGGGTTTAGAAATATTAAATTAAATTATGTTGCAATTATTCCGAGGTTGAGCCCTATTTTGACTGGACTAATACGCCAATACTACAGTTTGTAGTAATGTACTGTATAGGCCTATAGTATAAGTACTGTATGATAATGTGCCTTGTTGATTTCTTTATTTCCATCCACCTCGTCTGTTCAGGACTCTGGTGTCATTAAATTAGCTGGAAGTTGAATTTAATAAACCCATTCCATATGTGAAATGTTTAGTTTTTGTGTATGTGGTTTTTCAAAATAATTGTACTACCGGTACAGTATTTCCGATTGTGATTTCAGTTAGAGATAATAAATTTCGAATATACATTTTGCCAATAGCTGAATATTGCATCATTTGTTTTTAACGTTGTTAATACACGTCATATATAATATGCCTTCGTTAATTTCGTGTGGGTAGTAATAGAAAATGGCAACTAAAAATAATTGGTTAGCATACAATAGATTTATTACTTTCAATATTAGATAGATTTCTGTAAATAATAATTATACTATAAACTATATAGCACGATAAACATAACAATACAATAAATAAATATATAATAAAATTCGATACACATAAATAATATAAATGTTCTTAATTCGGAATGTTTGAAATAAAAGAAAAACTATTAATATTGAAACGGTGTGTAATTGGCAGAAAATATTAATATACTTGATAAAAGTAAGAAAATAAACCAACCACCGATAGTATAATATTTCTGGGACGCCGTCCCACCGGACATCCTTACTGATCAACGTGTAAGGTGATCTAATATACCTTACACGTTGATCAGTAAGTATGTTTACATGTAAAGTAATCTCAAAAAATAATAAATTACTACATAACATGCTTACTTAAAAGGTAGAGCAACGTAGGTTTTAATTTTTAAGTTCAAACATGCACCGCTGTAGCAAACTATGCATCTGCAGCTGCAACAAACTATGCATCTGCAGCTGTAACAAACTATGTACAGCTGAAACAAACTATGCACAGCTGTAACAAACTATGCACAGCTGTAACAAACTATGTATGTACAGCTGCAACAAACTATGTACAGCTGTAACAAACTATGTATGTGCAGCTGTAACAAACTATGTATGTGCAGCTGTAATAAACTATGTATGTGCAGCTGTAACAAACTATGTACAGCTGAAACAAACTATGCACAGCTGTAACAAACTATGCACAGCTGTAACAAACTATGTACAGCTGTAACAAATTATGTATAGCTGTAACAAATTATGTACAGCTGTAACAAACTATGTATGTACAGCTGTAACAAACTATGTACAGCTGTAACAAACTATGCATCTGCAGCTGTAACAAACTAGTGCAGCTGAAACAAACTATGCACAGCTGTAAAAACTATGTACAGCTGTAACAAACTATGTACAGCTATAACAAACTATGTATGTACATCTGTAACAAACTTTGTATGTACAGCTGTAACAAACTATGTATGTGCATGGTATAGCTGTAACAAACTATGTACAGCTGTAACAAACTATGTACAGCTGTAACAAACTATGTATGTACAGCTGTAACAAACTATGTATGTACAGCTGTAACAAACTATGTATGTACAGCTGTAACAAACTATGTATGTACGCTTAAAATCACAAAAAGTGGCCAAAAAAATTATTTTTTTTTGTAAAAAAAAAAGTTTCCCAAAGTATGTAATATTATATATCACCAGAAAGCTCTTGATGCACTGAATTCAATGGTGGTAATTTCCCAATAGCCCCGACCTCATGGTAACAAATAATTGAGAAAAACAGATGTCCATTCCTGTAACACTTGTCCCACAATGTAACGCCCGAAATCAGCCAATCAGAGCCCTTGAATGGTGATTTCGGATGCCTGTAACAATTTGTCCCACCATGTAACACCAGTTGTAATTACATTGAAATGTTAAATTATCCTAGATTTCGTCTCTGAGTGGGAGCTATGCAGCCATTCCTGATCCCAGTAACACATCCCAATAAAGCGTATTTGAAAATAAAATCAATCATAATAAATCTTTATGGTCCCCATTTCTGGAAAAATTATAAAATATTATAGTTTATCAAATAAACATAAAGAGTTTATTAAAACATTTTAACCACTTAAGGTACTTTAGTGACGATTTATATGAAAATTCACAAAAGTATGACGAGTTTATTACCGAGTTTATTACTGAGTTTATAACTGTATCACTATGGCTGAGCAGTTAGTCAAAACCTATAAATTGTTCATCAGTTCTCCCACACCCTCCACAGATCCTCCCATAGCTCCCACTCCGTCTCCCACACCCTCCACAGATCATCCTGTACTTCCCACTCCGTCTCCCACACCCGCCACAGAGCCTCCTGTACTTCCCACTCCGTCTCCCACACCCTCCACAGAGCCTCCTGTACTTCCCACCCCGTCTCCCACACCCTCCACAGATCCTCCTGTACTTCTCACCCTGTATCCCACACCCGCCACAGATCCTCCTGTACTTCCCACACCGTCTCCCACACCCTCCACAGAGCCTCCTGTACTTCCCACCCCGTCTCCCACACCCTCCACAGATCCTCCTGTACTTCTCACCCTGTATCCCACACCCTCCACAGATCCTCCTGTACCTTTCACCCTGTCTCCCACACCCTCCACAGATCCTCCTGTACTTCCCACACCGTCTCCCACACCCTCCACAGAGCCTCCTGTACTTCCCACCCCGTCTCCCACACCCTCCACAGATCCTCCTGTACTTCTCACCCTGTATCCCACACCCTCCACAGATCCTTCTGTACCTTTCACCCTGTCTCCCACACCCTCCACAGATCCTCCTGTACTTCCCACACCGTCTCCCACACCCTCCACAGATCCTCCTGTACCTTTCACCCTGTCTCCCACACCCTCCACAGATCCTCCTGTACTTTTCACCCTGTCTCCCACACCCTCCACAGATCCTCCCATTCTCCTCTCGCACCTCTAACTACTCCTCTCGCTCCTCCAACTGCTCCACTTGCACCTCTACCTTTTCCCCTCGCACCTCCAACTGCTCCCCTTGCAACTCTACCTTTTCCCCTCACACCTCTAACTGCTCCCCTTGCACCTCTATTTTTTTCCCTCCCACCTCTAACTGCTCCCCTTGCACCTCTATTTTTTTCCCTCCCACCTCTAACTGCTCCCCTCACGGAGCTCCCAATCACCCTCTCCCAATCGCAGAAGATAGATCTAAGATGGACCGCATCCCATATAAGACAGATCACTATTATTAGTCCTATTTTTATTTATTATCAGTATCTTGATACCGGAACGGCAAGCTGATGTCTAATAAGTAATGAAATGTGGTCCTATTCTATACCGTAGTCACATAGTGTCTGTATCAGAGTCTTATAACTGGTTCTGGTTAGGATTAGTTTGTTTAGTAGTCAATAGTAAACTCTATGCACTGCGCAGATCTGTAGATCCAATAACTTCGAATCAAACGCAATAAAGAGGCAGCACTGATACTGTTACCGGTACTACTGTAGGTAGGTAAGTACCAATTCACAGTTAATACTGCTGTTCTGTGTGCATGACCAACAGTCTTATCAATATTATAAAGTCTGCACTACTAAAGTGTTACAGGTGAGACATTTCTTACTCTGTAGCCCAAAATTATTCGATTTACTGTTACATGTGGGACGTCCCGCCTTGTAACGATTTTTTGTGTTACAGGCTTTTGTTACAGGTGGGACAAAGCTCATGCTAATAAATGTAAAAGCAACTAAAGTCTATTTCATAGTCAATTGTTGCCACAAATGATTACTCACGCAAAAGACCAAGAACTTGGCTATCTTCTGATATTTGAATCTTCATATCAAGTTTGTTAGAACTGATTCTAGAGCATGGTAAAGCAGTGCACTTGGTGTTACACATGGGACAATCCTAATTGACATAATCGACTCGCACGTATAAAACCAGCCATATCTCTGGTTGTGTTTAGTATTTTTTCGTAAAATCTGGAACATTCCACTTCTTGAAGATTTTCCTTTCAAATAAGAATTTAGTTTATAGAATCCCAATAAAATCCTTTTGGTGAATTCAGGTGTTACCGTTTGGGACAAGTAATTGTCAAAAATAGGGGTATATTATCTATTGTTTTATTTAAACATGATATCAATAAGACAATTTGGGAGTTATTCCATTGCATTCCTCTATTATTTAGCTTTAAAATGAGCTATAACTTGTTGAAATACACCCAGTAGATGTCAAAATACATCCCCCACAATGCAATGAACTTTTTTGGACAATTGAAAAACCTGCATTTTTTAGTACTAAAAGGTCTGTAAATTCTTTCAAAGTCGGAGTGGCATTATGATTTTTTGTGCATCTGTTGGACCATAAAATTATCTTCAAAAATATATATAACTTTACTAGGTTCCAAAAAAAATTTCATTCTAAAATTAAGTCGAATCGTGTGGGAAACGTTTTTGGCCACTTTTTGTGAGTTTGGGCCCCTAATGTACAGCTGTAACAAACTATGTACAGCTGTAACAAACTATGTACAGCTGCAACAAACTATGTACAGCTGTAACAAACTATGTACAGCTGTAACCAAACTATGTACAGCTGTAACAAACTATGTACGTACAGATGTAACAAACTATGTAAAGCTGTAACAAACTATGTACAGCTGTAACAAATTATGTACAGCTGTAACAAACTATGTATGTACAGCTGTAACAAACTATGTACAGCTGTAACAAACTATGTACAGCTGAAACAAACTATGTACAGCTGTAACAAACTATGTACAGCTGTAACAAACTATGTACAGCTGTAACCAAACTATGTACAGCTGTAACAAACTATGTATGTACAGCTGTAACAAACTATGTACAGCTGTAACAAACTATGTACAGCTGTAACAAACTATGTACAGCTGTAACAAACTATGTACAGCTGTAACAAACTATGTACAGCTGCAACAAACTATGTACAGCTGTAACAAACTATGTACATCTGTAACAAACTATGTACAGCTGCAACAAACTATGTACAGCTGTAACAAACTATGTACAGCTGTAACAAACTATGTACAGCTGTAACAAACTATGTACAGCTGTAACAAACTATGTACAGCTGTAACAAACTATGTACAGCTGTAACAAACTATGTACAGCTGTAACAAACTATGTACAGCTGTAACAAACTATGTATGTACAGCTGTAACAAACTATGTACAGCTGTAACAAACTATGTACAGCTGTAACAAACTATGTACAGCTGTAACAAACTATGTACAGCTGCAACAAACTATGTACAGCTGTAACAAACTATGTACATCTGTAACAAACTATGTACAGCTGCAACAAACTATGTACAGCTGTAACAAACTATGTACAGCTGTAACAAACTATGTACAGCTGTAACAAACTATGTACAGCTGTAACAAACTATGTACAGCTGTAACAAACTATGTACAGCTGTAACAAACTATGTACAGCTGTAACAAACTATGTACAGCTGCAACAAACTATGTACAGCTGTAACAAACTATGTACAGCTGTAACAAACTATGTACAGCTGTAACAAACTATGTACAGCTGTAACAAACTATGTACAGCTGTAACAAACTATGTACAGCTGTAACAAACTATGTACAGCTGCAACAAACTATGTACACACAGCGCTGTATATATATAAATTCAGAATACACTTAGCATCAAATTTATAACTATAATAATAGACATATTACTTAAATAATCAAAAGTATCAAAAAATATTGCAAGAAAAATCGCACGATTGAAATAATATAATGAATTATTTTAGCCTAAATCTTCCAACCGTTACCTTTTTCAGTTAGTAACACCGAGGACTATGTACATTAATGATCTTGCCAGATTGTTAGCCAAGTAGTGTGTGAGAACCAACGATGAAGTTTAAACCCTGAGTGCTAGAGTGGCGTCCCCACCATGCCTGAACTGAACAGCCAAGAGAGAGGGTCTTGATAGTTTTTTGTAATCGGTCACTACGTAAGTAATGACATCACACGTTCTCATAAACAGCTGGTGGAGGGAGATACAGGGTGGATGGCAGGTTGGGGCCAACTAAATGGAGTGGACCGCAATACCCCGAGAACAAGGAGGAAATTAAAGCGATCGGTAACGCAGAAAGATCAGAGGCGAGACGGATGTTTGTCACTTCTGACCTCATCAGCATGTAAAGTAAAGTAATAATACGTTCCACAAACCACCAGTTTTGGACAAAAGGAGCAAGAGTTTCACAGAGGGGAAAAACTAAGTGAAAAGAGGCGGCCTCAATTATAGTCAAGTGGATAGGAACAGAGATAAATAGATTTCACTTTGAATTTCGGACAGACAGACAGACATCCTTGGCTGACAGCAATAACCACTACGGTATTCTAATAACACTCGTCGTTACGGGGTACAAACTTTTTTTAGAAACTGCAACCACTTAGCATTTCTTTCACCCCCCCCCCCCATGTAGGGCACCCCATCTCGGTTACACCTCCTTCAGTATGGTGCAACCCGCATCGCATCTGTGCGTCCCCATCTCAGTAACTTCCTCCCAACGCTCCGCCATAGGATCGTAACATTCCACAGAGTTGAGCAAACTGTTGCCATCGTAACCGGCCACCACGTATATGCGACCGCGCATAGCGACAGCGCCGACGTAGCAACGAGGACAGTTCATGGAGGGAGCGGGACTCCAGCTGTCCGTCCGCACGTTGTAACACTCAACCGAGTCGAGATGTCGACTCCCGTCGTACCCACCCATAACGTAGACGGTATCGTTGAGCAAGGCGACTCCGGCTCCGGACCGTTTCGTGCCCATCGGTGCCATCGGGGTCCACGCGCCGCTCGCCGGGTCGTACCGCTCCACCGCCCGCAGTATGTGGACACCGTCGTAGCCGCCCAGACAGTAGATCTTCCCGTTGGCCACGATCAACCCCGCCCCCTCCCGTCCCGTCGACATGTCCGACAACGTGGTCCACTCGTCGATCCGGGGGTCGTAACGCTCCATCGAGGAGTGCCGCAATGTGCCGTCGAACCCACCGGCCACATAGATCGCGTCCCGGTAGACGCAGGCCCCCGCGAGCCCGCGTCGCACGCTCATGGACGCGACCGGCTCCCAGACCCCCGCCGGGTTCGCCGTGTCGAGGTACGAGACCTGGTTGAGTCGGGAGTGACCGTCGTAGCCGCCGATCACGAAGAGTCGCGAGTTGAGAGCGACGGCCGCCACGTAGCGGCAGTGGCGACGTAACGGCGTCAACGTGGTCCACACGTCGCGTTTAGGATCGTACTTCTCGACGACGTCGACTGCGGAATGCGCGTTACCAAATCCGCCGATAACGACGAGCATCTCGGACGATCCGGTCCGACACCGGGTCCGCGGACATTCCGACATCTGTGTCCGGCATTCCGGACGCAAATGAAACCGCTTGGCCTCGTCGACAAGATCGCGACAGGTGAAACTCGATCGGATCATCTCCTGTCTGTCGATCACGTCGGTGAGGAAGGCGGGAGAGAGTAGCGGGAGTCGCACGTACTGCAGGAGTTCCGGGAAGTACGGACGTCTGTCCGACAGGCCGTCGTACTCGATCCAGCGGATGAGAGCCTCGTAAACCGACTCCTCCGCGTCCACCTGTATCTCGTCGCAACATAGAATAGTTTCGACTTCCTCCTTGGAGAGAAGAAGAAACTCGTCGTGTTTGGTCACTTCCGGGAAGTGTTTGTAGGTGAATGTTTCCGCTGTGACACTCAACGATTGGCAGTTGTGGCGTTTCGCGAACTCGTTAATCCCGATACTATTGGTCGGATCAAGTTGTTTCTCTAGGAATCTACTACACGCGTCTTTCACGGCCGTTAGTTGCAGCAGGCAGGCGGCGGGTAGTAAATCCTGGACGTTCCCAACGTTCACCTAGAATGTAAAATAAGATATTTATGCTGCGACTGCCTGCCGCTTGGAAGTTGTAGATATTAAAGTTATAGCTCCACTAAGACTAAAACTACAAATAGTGACAGCCTATTTACATATTTGCAATCAGAGACAAATTTTTAACGATATTTGTTGGTGGTACTAGTTGCTAGTATAATAACGACTGTAGTGGGATTAATAATTTATATTTCACTATAGACTGTATAACCAGATAACCGCCTAGATGGACGTTGGGCAGACAATAATGTCAGTGGGTATCATATTGTGTCAGTCCACTGAACTGATTATACCTGATTAGTTAAGTATTGCAGTATCAGAGTATATTATAATTATATAAAATGAATTTAAAAAATGTGGTAAAATACAAAACAATTTATTGGTACCAAATTTCCGAATGAACCATAACACGCTATTGGTTTGGTTACAATGCTTGCCAGGTTATATTACGGATACAGTATTACTACCAGATTACAGCATAGGCCTATTATTACAGTTACGTAATATACAGATATATAGTTGAGGAAAAACTGTATTTTTATAAATGAATTACTTAATTACTATTATATAATTTATGTATTATTGCTATTTATTGTACAGTCAGACAATAAATAAAATAGACTACAATTGCACCTCGTCCCAACGCGAGATCTTTTATTTACGGTGACGAAATTGTAAATGTGTTCCGAAGATTATAAATAAAGAAGCGTTTGCGTCATAAGCTGAGCGATAAATTGGGTAATAATTAATATTGACAGACGGAATAAAACGGCGAATCTGCCCCCCCCCCCCCCCCCCCCCCCCCGTCAGCCCGTGGGCCAAATGGCAAGGGTCCAAACTGGAATCCATACACTTTGCGCCGGATTAATCCGGCTCGCTTTACAATAAAAGCGCGCCAATGTGGCGCGCTCGAAAATCGTAAAGCGCACATAACCCATGTAACCAAACAACTCCAAATATAGTTATAGTTCATATGCGTACCGATGGTATTTTCGTATTGCAAAAATAAGACTATAAGTATGAAATACCCTATGTTATTGAGATAATGTTTATTGTTTTGGTTAGAAAAGCCCACCACTGTAACCTGCTCCTTTCCGTTAATTAAGTAATGGAAATTAGTTTATTGTTTTGGTTAGAAAACACCACCTGCACCACCACTGTAACACCATCGGTACGCATATGAACGATAACCCCAAATATAAATGTCAATACCGACACCGACAGACCTACTGACCTACCGTGTCGTGTACCGCTGTACCGGTCTGCCGGTACCGGTGAAAACTATAAAATTACCTGAACAGTTTCGGTGTAAACAAAGTCTAGTAAAACGGCCATAGTGGACGAGGATATACCTTTAATGGGAACTGATAACTGTCGAGTTTCTGTCATCTCGTTGGTGAACATCGCGTGGAAGTAGTCGGAGCAGGCGGCGAGGACTACGCGATGAGCGGGGAACTCCTCTGAGTCGACTAGGAGGAAGACATCACAGAGAACCCGGAGCTTCCGGAGTCGGTTCATGGAGGCAAGGATTCCGCGGGCGTGTCCGTCCGTCACCACACGGTGGCACTGCTGCTGCCGCCCCGACGGCACTGTGTGGACTCGCTCTACAGTCACTTCCACCCCGTAATGTTGGCTTCCGGGGTGGATATCCCCTGCCCCATTCTCCATATTTTATAATTATATTTTTTTATAATAAATTAATATTGATCTATGTAATGTCTACTCTAGGTTAGGCCTACTACAGTGCAACTGTACTACACACACTGCTATATCCACTGCACTGTCTGACATTCAGACATTACAACATTAGTTAGGCCTACCGCTACTGCGCTACCGGACCGGCTGACCTGCACTGTTAGTTGTCCTGTGGGGCGAGCCACGAAGTTGGCGGAGCCTTAGCGAATTGACACTGTTAGGGGGTGGGTCAATTTATGCAAATAGTTGTCGTCGTCGTCGTCGTCGTTGTCGTCGTCGTCGTCGTCGTCGTCGTTGTCGTCGTCGTCGTCGTCGTTACGATTTTGACATGCTAATAACTTTGTCGGATTTAAAGCTGCCAAGTTGAAAATTTGTAGGTATCAATATGAGCAAAAGTTGAGATTTTTCAGAGACTTTCAGACACCATCAGTGGCGATGGTCTCCCGCTAGAGTTGGCCGCATGTCTAAACATTAAATGCCCGCCCATTTCTTTGACTTTTACTCCGTTTAGGCTGGAACTGGGTCAGATATGTATTAGACCATTAGCTGTCGTCGTTCAAAGGCGGCGAATCCGTCTGTCAGTCGTCGTCGTCAGTCGTCGCCGCTCGTAGTGGCCAAAGGTCTGTCAGTCGAAATCGTCGTCGTCGTTACGATTTTGACATGCTAATAACTTTGTCGGATTTAAAGCTGCCAAGTTGAAAATTTGTAGGTATCAATATGAGCAAAAGTTGAGATTTTTGAGAGACTTTCAGACACCATCAGTGCAATGGTCTCCCGCTAGAGGGCCACATGTCTAAACATTAAATGCCCTCCCATTTCTTTGCTTTTAATCCGTTTAAGCGGAAACTTTGCAGATATGTATTAGACCATTAGCTGTGACTTTCAAAGGAGGCGAATCCATCTGCAGTTCTCCAGTCTGCCGCTAGAGGGCCAAAGGTCTGAAAGTGAAATCGTTGTCGTCGTTACGATTTTGACATGCTAATAACTTTGTCGGATTTAAAGCTGCCAAGTTGAAAATTTGTAGGTATCAATATGAGCTAAAGTTGAGATTTTTGAGAGACTTTCAGACACCATCAGTGCAATGGTCTCCCGCTAGAGGGCCACATGTCTAAACATTAAATGCCCTCCCATTTCTTTGCTTTTAATCCGTTTAAGCTGAAACTTGGCAGATATGTATTAGACCATTAGCTGTGACTTTCAAAGGAGGCGAATCCATCTGCAGTTCTCCAGTCTGCCGCTAGAGGGCCAAAGGTCTGAAAGTGAAATCGTTGTCGTCGTTATGATATTGACATGCTTATAACTTTGTCGAATTTAAAGCTGCCAAGTTGAAAATTTGTTTTGTTGAAAATCAGTTCTACAGTCACCCGCTATAGGACTACTTTATGCCTGAAAGTGAATAGATTCTCCCGTCTCATTGATTTTAATCAGTTTAAGCTGAATCTTGCCATATATTCTGGACCACATGCTGCGTCTTTGTGTGGGGGGGGGGGGGGGAGATTTAATCGGTCTGCCGCTATACGACGAAATTTCTGAAAGTGAGATCCGTCTCTCATTTCGTTATCCGTTATTCAAGATGAAACTTGGCCGATGTACGTATGTACTATTCATCCATAGGCTGTGTCTTTGTGGGGCTGGAGACCCTAATCCATCTTCAGTTCTCACTATACCGCTAGAGTCAGAAATGTCTGAATAGAAATGAAAGAGGTAAAAAGTGATTAGGCGAAATCTGCTTAAAATTTGCTAATACAGTAATACTTTCGAATTAGTACTTCAATTAAATTTAAGTCACGTGCTGCGCGAAGGCCCCACTTCGTGTACTGCTGTACTGTCAGACTGTTGCAGTGTTGTAATACATAATCTATTTATTTATTTATTTAAGACACTCAGTTTAATTTTAAAGAGTAAAATATAAACAGGGGAACACCATCTAGGTACAAATACCTAATTAGAAGTTATAATTAGATATATAAAATTATACTTACAGGTGGATAAAATACACATTTAAGTAGAAGGGCAAAGGCAACAGATAGAGGGATAAACGCTAAAATACAAACAACAACAATAAAACTACAAGAATGACGAACGAAATAAAACCAAGTAAACAGAGATTATATCATCAAGTAAAAAAAACATAATTTGTTTCGAAAGCCATTGATCCTTTTTATAAAAATGACAAAAATATTAAAATCTATTTGGTAGATTAAATATAAATAAAAACAAATAAAAAATATATGTGGTTAATTTAAAAATCTGTTAAAATGACAATATGGCAATAGATCAACATCTTTCAATTTATCAGTAAAAATATTTACATTTGCAGAATTGACAATTTCTTCGGGTAAGGAATTCCAAATATCTACAGTTCTGTTTGAAAAAGAGTTTTTTACAATTTGTAGACGGCAAAACGATTTGAAAAGCTTACGGTTATGGCCTCTATTTCTAATATTGGTACTTAAAGTGAAAAAGTCATTAAAATTTAGATCAACATCATTATTAAAAATACTATACACCATTTTTAAATCATAAATATGCCTACGTACTTCTAGAGGTTGTACTGTAGCTTAAGAAAATTAATTCTCTCCATGTAACTACGGCTGCCGAGGTTACGCTGAACCCGTTCAATTAAATCAATACTACCTAACGTAAATGGAGAGCAAACGGCAGTACAATATTCTAGTAATGGTCTGGCATATGACTTATACGCTGTACAAATCGTGGGTAATCTGGTAAAACCCCTTAAGTCGATTTTTGGTCATTTTCAGGTTCTTGGTGATTCTGGTACCTTAGATTAATATCCACCTTCTGACAAAACCCCAGAAGTTAAAAGAGCGTTATTAACTGAGAAAAACGCATTATAAGATCCCGTCTAAATATCGCTTGATCTGTTAAAACCCCCTAAGTAGGAAAAAACTATGTTTAAGCACCTTCAATATGGGATTTAATTTCTGATAAAACCCCTTAAATTAGATATTAGGGGGTTTCTTATTAGTTAAATGTCAGAGGGACTTTTAATTATTCGTTCTGATAAAACCCCTTAAATGCCTGTTTGCCACAATATGATAGGATAATTGGCCTTGAAACAATTAATGGAGTGAGTTTTGAAGTAGGTCTACGGGAATAGTATTAGAATGAATAGGTTGGCTACTCACAGTATATTTAAATAGCTGGAAATTTGTTAAGCTTATTTTAACCTTTGGCGAAAATCTGGGAGTGGGGGGTTCCATTTACACTACTACTACTACATAGGATCGGCACGCTGCATTGCAGGTGCTTTTTTAGGAATGCTGTGCCGGCTTGTCCACAAAATTGCGCCACCACAACTCCCTATCACCCATGCATGACATTTGCTAGATCATCCGCATCTTCAAGGCCAGTGTCCTTTGGGATGCGTCCCAAGAAAGTCATGGGCTGACCGCCATTCTTATTCACTCCATGAGAATGCCAACGAACAAGATTATTTACAAGTCTACTGGTCCATTTACAAGTTACTTTATAGAACTGTAGAAATCCTCTAGTATTGAGTGTAGCTGAAGATGTTCAACCAATAATGAGTGTAGCTGAAGATGTTCAACCAGTAGTGAGTGCAGCTGAAGATGTTTAACGAGTACTGAGTGTAACTGGAGATGTTTAACTGGTAGTGAGTGTAACTGGAGATGTTCAGTTCAACTGGTAGTGAGTGTAGCTGGAGATGTTCAACCGGTAGTGAGTGTAGCTGACGATGTTCAACCAGTACTGAGTGTAACTGGAGATGTTCAACTGGTAGAGAGAGTAACTGGAGATGTTCAACCGGTAGTGAGTATAGCTGAAGATGTTCAACCAGTACTGAGTGTAACTGGAGATGTTCAACTGGTAGTGAGTGTAGCTGGAGATGTTCAACCGGTAGTGAGTATAGCTGGAGATGTTCAACCGGTAGTGAGTGTAACTGACGATGTTCAATCTGTTGTGAGTGTAGCTGGAGATGATTTGGGTTCCGTATAAAGGTCGTGGGACCATGTAGTCCATTTTTTCAATTAGAAGGATAATTGAAGAGTTATCAAAAAAGAAAGACAGACATCTGGCTGTTATCTTTGTTGACTTCTTCAAGGCCTTTGATTCAGTCTCTCGCTCACGTATGTTCAGCATACTTTCATTATATGGGATTCCTGATGGAATTATTGCAGCAATCAGATTAGTAAGATGGTTCAAAGACATTTGTACTATTTTTGCTATTGCTACTACTGTTAACGGTGACACAGAACCATTCGAAATGTTACGGGGAGTCCTCCAGGGTGACACACTTGCGCCATTCTTGTTCATAATTCTGGTTGACTATGTTCTACTAATTAATGTCCTTAGATCATCATAATGATGATGGGGTGATGGTAACTCCACCTACTGGCTCCAGAAGTCGAGGAAATCCTGCCAAGTACCTAACTGATCTAGACTTTGCTGATGACTTTGGAGTACTCTCATAATCACTAGCTAGACGAACGAACAGCTCCTCAGCTCATTCGAACAGGCTGCTTCAAGTGTTGGTCTTTTAGTTAACTCCAAGAAGGCCAAAATTTTAACAGTTAATTTGGAAAGTCCTCAGGAAAAATCTGATCGTTTGTAAATATGCTTGTGCATGTGGACGACTTCTGTTACTTGGGATCATGGATCCGGAAGTCAGGTGAGGACCTTCGAATACGTAAGGGAAAGGCATGGGCAGCCTTGAATAGGCTTTCCAGGATTTGGAAGTCACAGAGAATTAATCGGAATCTTAAGGTCCGATTGTTTAGAGCAGCAATAGTCCCAGTACTCCTCTATGGGAGTCCATGCTGGCTCTAAATGATGAGGAAACGAAATCTCTGGATTGTACATTTACAAGAAGGCTACGTCGGGGTCACTGTGTCAAGTTCAATGCTCACACATCTCCAACCAGACATTATATAACATTGGATGTGTCTCATTAGTTCCCTCAAGTTTGACACTTGAACAAAGCCGCCTCCGCTTTGCAGGAGATTGTTTTCGCAGTGAGGACCAGTCTGTGCCGTGCACAATCTTGGGCTTTGGCAGCTCCATGGAGAAAATAAGCATGGTGGATAGCCCATGACTTTTGTGAGATGCCTCTTAAAGGACACTGGTTTTGTAGATGCGAATAGTCTCGCGAAAGTCATGGGGGATAGAGAGATGTGGCGGTGAATCTTTGTTGATAAGCCGGCATAGCATTCTTAATGCACCCTGCATTGGGCTTATCAATTGTGGATTGCATGATGGTAGCAAAATATTTTTGTTAAGCCAGCATCTCAATGATACAGTTTCAAAGCAGCAGGCCGATTATAGAGTTTAGCTGGAGATGTTCAATCAGTAGTGCGTGTAGCTGAAGATGTTCATGACATCGATGACGAAGATGAGCAATGACGAATCAAGATTTATCTGTTTTAGAAGTTTACAATAACAATATCAGAGATGATGATGGAACAGGACTTCAGCCGGTAATTGTAGAAAGTGTTGAGACAATAATAATTGAGAAGGGATTGTTTTATCTCTTAGGCCTACGGATTCTCAGAGCATCAATCTTGAGTATGGTACTCTACCGGATTCTATGTCAATCAATATGCGGGGTAAATGACGTGCAATCAATGCTAACGGAAGATGGTGATCATGAATTAGATTCCAACAGCAGGTGTGGCAAGATGACCACAATCCAGACAGCGCAAACAGTTATAAAAATAGGGAGTCTGGGCTGTCCCGTGGAATAAAACGGAATCTAAAGGTTCGATTCTCTTTAGAGCAGCAGTATTCGTATATGGGAGTCTATGCTGGCTTCTAACTGCAGAGGATACCAAATATCTGGATGGCACTTTCACTACAATGATGCCCCGGGTTCATTGTGTCAAGTACAATGAACACATCTCCAATCAGACTCTATACAAAATTGGAGGAAACATCCATTAGTCTTCCTTAGCTTGACACTTGACCTGAACCGCCTCCGCTTTGCAGGACATTGCTTTCGCCGTGAGGACCAGCCAGTGCATAATATTGTGCTTTGGCGAATAAATAATCATGGTGTCAGCCCATGCCTTTCTTGGGACGCCTGTTAAAGGCGTATCTAAACACTGGCCTTGAAGATGCGGATGATCTAGCAAATGTCATGGGTGGTAGGAGATGTGACAGTGCAATTTTGTTGACAAGCCGGCACAGCATTATTAATAAATGTAATACATAATAATGCAGTTGCAATGCAGCATACTGATAGTAGAAGTAGTAATTATAAAAATAATGGTAATATTACAGTGTTTCTAATATAAGAGCTTTGCTTTATTGGACCCTTACACCCACTAATAAGTCATTTAATGGGCCAGACTGTATCTGATAAAACCCCACATGCTAAAGATAACCCCCCTTAATTGTATGTTCTAACCTAACTATTGGGTTTCACAATCTGGCAAAACAACAGATATCAATTTAAATGGTCTAAAATGCGATCTACCTCTAAAAATATGTGCCCAAACAAATTATACGCTATTTTAGATTATATTTAGTCAAAAATTAGATCGCATTACTCAAGATTTCTTAAAATATTCAGTTTTTTTCGTTTTTCTCAAAACTACAAAAATCGACTTAGAGGGTTTTGTCGAATTACCGACGAAATGGCTTTCAGGTTACCGGTATAAAAACACTTCAATAAAATATTCACTACTCTATACGCCTTCTTTACTTGTTCACGGTAGTGAAGATCAAATTTCAAATCGTGATTCACAATTACACCAAGATCTCTACAAAAGTCATCATTATTTATAAGGTTACGGTTACCATTAAGAAAGTATTGCACAGGTGACACCTTTATACAAGTTGTAGATAAATGAACTACTGAACATTTGTGTGCAGCTATCTTGACCTGCCACTCATTTGCCCAAGTCTCTAGTGATTTGAGAGCTTCTGCCTGATGATTTGCTGTACAACTTGAGATCGTCAGCGAATAAATTACAACAGGTGCCGGTACCTATAATATCAGGTAAATCATTAACATAGAGTAAAAATAATAATGGCCCTAAAACGCTTCCTTGAATTGTACCTGATATAACTTTGCTTACGACAGAAATAGTATTACCAACCAAGACTTGTTGGGTACGATTACATAGAAAAGCACCAATCCACAATAACAAGTGACCCGAGATACCGTAGCTAACAAGTTTAGCCAAAAGTTTACAGTGAACGACAGAATCAAACCCCTTGGCGAAATCTATGTATATAACGTCTATAGAGCTGCGACTGTCGAGCAGCTTAAACCATTTAATAGTACTGTCAAGCAATTGAGTACAAGTACTGCGACGTTTCATAAATCCATGTTGCGACTTACTAATAATATTATGCAACCTTAAGTACAATAATACATCATTTTTGATACATAACCCATTATTTTACATGTTACACATGTAAGCGAAATGGGGCGGTAGTTATAGGGATTAGTGTGGCTGCCCTTCTTAAAGAGGGGGATAATGTTAGCAGTGAGCCATATAGAGGGTAAAGCGTGAGATTCAAATGATACTTTAAATAAAATAGACAATGGAACAGATAAACATTTAGGTAGTTTCGCAAAAATAAAACTGGGAAAACCATCTGGAGTTTTTCCATATTTAGCCTTAATATTCTTAAGTACAGAATAAACAGCACCAGGGGAAAAATCTACACAGTGGAAATGTGTACACCATTAGCTACTCTACGGTTAAAAATAGGCATTGATTCATTATCCTTTGTAAAATTCTCAGAAAAAACTTCAGAAAATATATGTGCTTTAGGCTTTAGTAGTGTCATCAATTATTACTTTGCCATTCATTTTAAACGCAGATATACCCGATCTGACTTTACGTTTGCTATAACATAATTAAAAATAGCGTTAGGCTTGCCAGATGTTAATATTTTGTTTTCACGTGCTCAAGCCACTCTAAAGATCTATTACATACTACAGTACTAGAAAGCCAGCAAGTCGGCTTTAGACGATCCTGCCCCTCAAATCATTACCCTGACGCCTCACTCCTGAGTGGACGAAAATGAAAACACTAATAATTGCCATCAACTCAACGATAAAAACACCAGCTGCTCATGAGGTCCTAGTAAGCTACTACTATTTATTGAATGGATAGGCCCAAACTGCAGAGAAGTAGGCCTATATTACTTGCTAAATTTATTACTCTCTCACTCTAACCCAGACAGTAATCAAACATCAACTGTAAGTTTGTATAATGTATTACCCCACCAGATGAATAGCTCTTCCCAGTGAATCCTATGACAATATCTATAAGGTTACTACTCACTGCTATGTTAGGTGGGAGGCCAGGCAGCCAGGTGATTGAATTGTAAGCACTGGGCCGTTTAAATGGTTTATATGTTAATGATAATGCATGATGGTTGAGGGACCCAACTAACACTACGTTTGTCTATGGACGCTCTCCTTATAGCCAGCTGGCTTGCTTTTCTAGTTGAATCATATTATTCTGCAACCAATAATCTACTCTTTTAGACGAATTTGTGAGTTTTTTTTGCCGGACTAACAAATTTTGGCGACGTTCTGTGCGAGGTTGGCGATATTTGAAAATACTCTGAGGCTCAAATATGTTGCTCAAGTGACTGAATAGCCCAAATAAAAAAGTTGTGCATAATCGACGAGTTGAAATCGGTTAAATTCGACATTAAATTTTCAAAACTGCTATTTTTCAGTGACCCCGTGATCGAAACGCCAGAAAAAATCTACAGTCTTGTGCGCAACCAAAATTTATGTAGAGTCTGCTGTTATTAAAATTTTTTGCGTACCTGGGGGAGTTTTTGAGATATTGGATGGTTACACACATACACAACCACATCGTGTTTTTGAACTACCCTGGCCTATTAATAGGCAGGTTCGTTACTATTGTCTGACCATAACATTTAAACATTTAAAACAAGGACTACTATAATTATAGTAGTAGTAATTACAGTACAATTTAATGATTACTACTGTAGATGTGCAGAAAATAATAACATCTGTATTTGAATTGTTTTCATAAAAAACTGAAGGGTAACCTTTTACACCAGATATATTTTTCAAACACAATATTTTATGTTCGACAGTTCGAGGATGTCCACTGTTTTTATAATGGGTACATTAACTGCTTTGGGTGAAATTGGGTAAGAAAACTGTTATGTACATACATGGCTTCTACATTGTATAATGTGCATGGTCTACCAATGCATACAGTAAGCATCAAGATAAAGGTAGTACCAAAGAGTGCTTTGCGTCAAGTACAACGAAAATATCTCCAATCAGACTCAATACAACATTGGAGGTGTTCCATTAGTCTTCCCTAGCTTAACACTTGAACGAAACCGCCTCCGCTTTCCAGGACATTGCTTTCGCCGTGACGACCAGCCAGTTCATAATCTTGTGCTATGCCGGCCTCATAGAGTGTATAACCATGGTGGACAGCCCATGACTTTCTTGAGACGCGTCTTAAAGGACACTGGCCTTGAAGATGCAGATGATCTAAGTGGAGGCGCAATTTTGTCGACTACTACTACTACTACTACTAGGATCGGCATGCTGCATTGCAGCTGCATTTTTAAGAATGCTGTGCCGGCTTGTCAACAAAATTGCACCGCCACAACTCCCTATCACCCATGACAATTGCTAGATCATCCGCATCTTTAAGGCCAGTGTCCTTTAAGATGCGTCTCAAGAAAGTCATGGGCTGTCCACCATGCTTATTCACTCCATGAGGCTGCCAAAGTACAAGATTATGCACTGGCTGATCCTCACGGCGAAAGCAATGTCCTGCAAAGCGGAGGCGATTTTGTTCTAGTGTCAAGCTTGGGGGAACCAATGAGACACCTCCAATGTTATATAGTGTCTGGTTGGAGATGTGTGCATTGTACTTGTACTTGACACAATGAACCCGGCGTAGCATTCTTGTGAATGTGCCATCCAGAGATTTGGTGTCCTCAGCAGTTAGAGCCCAGCATGGACTCCCGTAGAGAAGAATGTTGGTATGAAGCTAGACAAAAAGCTGCACTTGTTAATACAATGATATGTAACTTTGGGATCAAGAATGGAGTATCAGGAAAATGTACCATGGATTTGATAAGTCGCAGCGGAAAATAATGCAACCCTAATGTGTTCGCCTCTGACACTCAAAGCTCTAATTGTATTTATGGGTGCAACCTCTGTGATTCTTGAATACAGTACATTCGCTCACACCTGCATATACCCAGACTATGAAAACCAGACTATCAACAATGAAATCGAGAAGTTGGATGTTTATAATCTGAGTATATCTACAGGAATTATTGAGTGTGGGATCATACGCAAACAATTCAGTTATCCACAATATATTCAACTGCAATTCTTTCTCTATGGAGCTTTGAAACTAGCTCTCATCAAATCGCCCGCGTAGAATAAGTGATTAATCCTTACACTATCAATAACACAGTCAACTCCAGTATTATGTGCCTGGGAAATTCTAAAGTGCCTTTTGGGAACTACAGTATTAGTGTGATTTAGCCACATACAGAATCAGCAGTCAGATGTATAAGCCTGGCCTACTGGCTCACCATTACATGTATGTAGCGATGTACATAGTACAGTAGGTGTAGGCATAGCATTTACAGTAGTGATTCAATGTTACTGTTGACGGTGACACAGAACCATTTGAAGTGTTATGGGGCGTCCTCCAAGGAGACACACTTGCACCATTCTTGTTCATTATTGTGGTTGACTATGTTCTACGCATGTCCTTAGATCATCATAATGATGATGGGGTGATGATAACTCCACCTACTGGCTCCAGAAGTCGAGGAAATCCTGCCAAGTACCTAACTGATCTAGACTTTGCTGATGACTTAGGAGTACTCTCAGAATCATTAGAGGGAGCCCAGCGGCTCCTCAGCTCATTAGAACATGCTGCTTCTAGTGTTGGTCTTTTTATTAACTCCAGAAAGACCAAAATTCAGACAGTTAACTTTGAAAGTCCTCAGCAAGTCTCTGATCGGATGAGCATAAGCTCAAAGGATGGTATGCTTGAGCATGTGGACGACTTCTGTTACCTGGGATCATGGATCCGGAAGTCAGGTGTGGACCTTCGAATACGTAAGGGAAAGGCATGGGCAGCCTTGAATAGGCTTTCCAGGATTTGGAAGTCACCTAGAATTAATCGGAAACTTAAGGTCCGATTATTTAGAGCAGCAGTAGTTCCAGTACTCCTCTACGGGAGTCCATGCTGGGCTCTAACTGCTGAGGACACCAAATCTCTGGATGGCACATTCACAAGAATGCTACGCCGGGTACATTGTGTCAAGTACAATGCACACATCTCCAACCAGACACTATATAACATTGGAGGTGTCTCATTGGTTCCCCCAAGCTTGACACTAGAACAAAATCGCCTCCGCTTTGCAGGACATTGCTTTCGCCGTGAGGACCAGCCAGTGCATAATCTTGTACTTTGGCAGCCTCATGGAGTGAATAAGCATGGTGGACAGCCCATGACTTTCTTGAGACGCATCTTAAAGGACACTGGCCTTAAAGATGCGGATGATCTAGCAAATGTCATGGGTGATAGGGAGTTGTGGCGGTGCAATTTTGTTGACAAGCCGGCACAGCATTCTTAAAAATGCAGCTGCAATGCAGCATGCCGATCCTAGTAGTAGTACCAGGCCGTCTTTAACTGTGGTTAGAGCGTCTGATTTCCAACCCGGAGGTCACAAGTTAGATCCCATCTCGACGTCATCGCCGAATTTGCAAAGCTGTGCCCAACAAAAGTTATAATAATATGAAACCACTCAAGAACCCATAACACCAATAATACATTATAAAAATGTTAAGAGGGTGATTCGAGAAGAAATTATACCAACGATGCAGTGTTTATTGATTCTTTAAAGCTAATGTTAAAACAAACCATTTAAAGATGTGAACTGTGAGCCCATGGTAATTGACAGATCTTAAACCTGATTCTAATCTGTTTACTATATACAATGCCAAGAAAATGTATTTCCTTTTACATGACAGAAAGAGACTAAGAATCTTTTGATAGTCTCAAAGAGTAATAGAGTCATCGAACAAATAGAAAACTGACAACAGAATAGGCCCATCCATGGCCATGGTCCATCAAATAGTAATTTGTCCACTTGCCGAAAATTGGAGAGACGTGACATGTTTTTTAACTCCTTGTGGTCGCTACAAATTCCTTAGAAGTCCAATGGGCTTCATATGAACAATACTTATAATCAAGATACATAAAATTGAATTGAAAATTAAATTAAAATTGAATCAACATGTGACCATTATTGTCACCAGCGAGATTCAGCAATAATTGATGGTATCTCCAGAGTAAATAAGGTATATTTACAGGGTAAAACAGTTCTCAATCAAAGTAATTTCTAATTACTACTATCAGCTGAGAGAAATTAAAATTTGCAAAATAAAAGTTAAATTTGTGGGTTTTGAACAAAGAAAGGGCACATTTGAAGCAGACCATATGAAACTGAGAGTAGTTAGTGAATTTCACCCTCTCAAACTCGCAAAGCCCTTCTCCATTCATTAATGGGGATGGCGCTGCAGATAGTTTCATTTACATCAAAGCTTAGTGAGGCTTCAGCTCCACTGCATAATAATCTAAAAACAAAGAACGAGTTCGCTTGGACTAAGTACCACAATGATGCCTTTTAGCAAGTTAAACGTATACTGTTGACCCCACATGTGCTGGTCGTTTTACGCCATGTAAGATCTTATCCTTAAGAGATGGCTTAAAGTGAATGCATCCCGCAAAAATGTTTTGGACTTTAGCCTTCTACAGAAGCATGGATATACAGTATATATAAACTTGTAGACTATGGGTCACATTTCTTGTCAGATCCAGAAGCCCATCGGCTAATGATAGAGCTGTAAAGCTCCGGATCTACCTGTCAGGTATAGAATTCAATGTTGTCACAGACCACCCCACCATCCTCTCATTCCTATTTACAATAGTCAATTTCTTAATGATATAGAGCATGCCAAAGTAGAAAGACACCATATGGCACTGTAAGATTTTATATTCCAGTTAACATGGCAAAATTGTTAGGAAAATTGCATTGTTGACTGTTTGCTGTGTTCACCTAAAGAAGACCCCGAACCTGTCAATTAGGATGTGGTACAGTATGTGCTGTTTAGGCTGTAGTAGAGTATGTGCTTTTTAGGCTGTGGTACAGTATGTGCTGTTTAGGCTGTGGTACAGTATGTGCTGTTTAGGCTGTAGTACAGTCTGTTGTGCTGTTTAGGCTGTGGTACAGTATGTACTGTTTAGGCTGTGGTACAGTATGTGCTGTTTAAGCTATGGTACATTATGTACTGTTTAGGCTGTGGTACAGTATGTGCTGTTTATGCTGTGGTACAGTATGTGCTGTTTAGGCTGTGGTACGGTATGTGCTGTTTAGGCTGTGGTACGGTATGTGCTGTTTAGGCTGGGGTACGGTAAGTGCTGTTTAGGCTATGGTACAGTATGTACTGTTTAGGCTGTGGTACGGTATGTGCTGTTTAGGCTGTGGTACAGTATGTGCTGTTTAGGCTGTGGTACGGTATGTGCTGTTTAGGCTGTGGTACGGTATGTGCTGTTTAGACTGTAACTAAAGTGGCTGTTAATGAGATCAACAGTGATTACTCATAACCAGGACTCTGCTATTTGCAATTTGCTATTCTACTCTATGGGATCCGTGAAGCTGCAAAAAGCGATTGGCCCTATGACTATGAAAAGCTTGTTCTATCAGTGGCCAATGGAATTAGTGATAATGAACAAGATAACCCAATTGACAAAGCAACAAAACCCAATTGAGCATCACATCACTGGCAAATAAACCTCTAATTCCCTCCATCATCGCACGTATGTTGGTGTCAGGATACACAACAAATCAAAGCCACAAACCACCATAATATAGCAACAACATCACAGTTCTGTCACATTCTCGTTGAATTGTTATAATTTGTCGTTATTGGCAGCTTTTTACTTACACGTCTTATTCGACTACAACAGTATACAATTAATACTCACTGCGCGCATACGAGGAATGCTTTAATATGCAAAAGATTTAATAAAGCATTAAATTGAAAAGCCTATAATCGATACTGGTCACTTTAATAGTAAATAGTAATTAAGGATGCAAGTATCAATAATCCACGTCACCACCCACTCATACTCTAGTTGTTTAGTACACTAAAATCGAGTGATAATGGTTTTTGGGACTGTTACTGTATGTTTGCTAAAGGCTGCTGGTATAAAGTTAGTCATTGTGTTGCGTTTGTGACATTCGTTAGTTACAGTCACAGCCCATTAAGAGGGATTGATTAATGCATGTAACAGAACGCCTTTACAACTGTCAAGTAACTGGTTCTAAGAACACATAATTAATTATTACGTTTACAAAATACCCTTTGTGGTGTACAGTAGTATATATACTATGTTAGGCTAAGGGTTAGGCTTCTTCCACTAATCCTCATCTCTGTAACTCCAACTTGTCCAAGTGTTCCTTTTTATACTGTACTTACTTTCAAGGGTTCCTTTATGTGAGTCTTTGTTAACTACGCCTTTAAGTTAAAAGGAAAGTTTCAATACAACAATAGTAATTGCTCACAATTAATATTATTATTACTTACTGATGCGTATAAAGTTGCTCTGTATGGTTATAATGTATTCATACTGTATCGTGCAAACTGAAGAGTGTTATTGCGTTGCGCAGAGGTGCTTCCCTAATGGTAATGTGTATATCATATAAGAATAAACATTATAGGATGGATATCATCAATGAACCTTGTATATGCTAAGCTAATATAATATTCTTACTAATGTACGTGGCCAGGGTGTATGTTTACTTGTCGAAATGACTTGCCATTCATTAGGCAATGGTCAGTGGTGAAGTAGCTGTAGTAGTTGACAAAAGAGGAAGAATAAGAAACAGTACAAGACCTTGTTAAATATTTTACTGCAGTAAAATAAAGTACGATTCCATTCGTGTAAAACTGTAAACTATAAAAAGTTCATGAAGGGTAATTCAGCATTGTTAATAATCACATCTATTAACTAATAGCTATTAAACCTAATGAATTGGTAAAGTATTAATTAATGAATACTCTGATAAGCTGTAAACTATACTATTATTAAGTACAAACGATTCTGAGTTGCTCAAACAAATGACAGTGTGTTTATTCTATTGTACATAAGATAACCCAATTAATTTGATGAATTCTCAATATTTGTGGCACTACATATCAATATGTTCCTTATCTTTCGTTCATTTCTATGTAAACTTTGTTCACCGAAGCTCTACAAAAGTGGTCTCAGTAGTGTGGGTGAATAATAGAATATGAGATAATAGAAATAGGAGAAAATTCCAAAAAGAAAATTATATCGAGATTATGAGTGATTTGAAACTCATTCATCCAAACTAGAAAACCCAATGCCCTTCATTATTGCACACCGCCAACTAATATAAATCGCTATTAGCTTAAGCCACCTGTCGAAAGCAAAATAAAGCGACGTGGACACGCATGTTTAATAAAGTGTATACTTAAATTTATCCGGAGGCCGACCAGTGAGTGTTGGGTAAAGAAAGCGGACTCGTGGATTACGCTCGGCAGGTTTGTCAATACCTTATACATTTCTCTAGCGCAGTTCTATCGATTTGTCCTCAACTGCTGCCTCTGCTGTAGTAGGTGGAAGGAGCCTTGTCAGTCTGCGATATCGAATCGAAATATGTAGATAAAGTTAGGCCTTTCCCACGTCCATTGTCCTACATTTCCTGTCATCCTATATAGATTATCTTAAATTAAAATTAAATTTTGTGGGTGAGTGATGGACTATATATCATATGAAATATAATGTATGATAGTGGGATAATACACTCCATACCGAAAAATATCAACTGACACTGAAGGAAACACTGTTGTGTATGTATTACGCCCAGATGAATTTTTGCAAGGAGTCGGGGATATAGGCGATAGGTGGTGGTTGGATTTATTATATTTTTTCATTTATGTGGTTCATATCAAACACAACCCATTCCTATGTAGTAAACTTAAGTGGCAGCGTAATGGTACCACAAAACAGAAGAACCAGAGGTAACTGGTGATTGGTTAAATGCATGTGTGGGTTATCAGTAGATTATTATATATTTCGGATTTTATTATTATGGTAACTTGTAAGGTTTTTTACTATTTAAATATACAATGTAAATAGGACAATATGATAATGCTCTTCAAAGCGAAAAATATCAACCGGCCCTATTGGGGCTCGAACCCGGTACCTACAGTAGGTTTCAAACTTACGGTTATCATCAGCCGGGTGTGTGTACTGAGCTACCAGATCGGATGAAGATTTCACTATGGAGTGGGATATCATATTTAGGCCAACTAATAACTCAAAGGAAAGTACAACTTCGTTATTCCCGTGCTCTGCCAGAAATGGCAACCATGCGTCAATGGTACCGGGTACCGGGTTCGAGCCCCAATAGGGCCGGTTGATATTTTTCGCTATGGAGAGCATTATCATATTGTCCTATTTACATTGTATATTTATTACACCGCGTCACTCACCCCTCAACAATTAACTTATTATTATTTTTTACTATTTGCATTTTAACAATTCAACCAAATATATAATTTAATATTAACTGTTGTTAGTTCCAATTAAAACGAATTTAGTTCCAAAATAAATTTTACAAAGCGAACTTGGTTCCAATCGAGGCAAACTTAGTTCCAATCCCAGAATATCAAAACGAACTTAGTTCCAATGCATGAGAATTTAGTTCCAATGTATGCGAATTTAGTTCCAATGCATGCGAATTTAGTTCCAATGGAAGCGAATTTAGTTCCAATGGGTACGAACTTAGTTCCAATGTTTCAATCGTGGGGATAGCCACGTAGTAGGCGAAGCCTATTGCGTATTACCACTATTTGGGGTGGGTCAGGGTCAACAATAATTGTAAATATATATTAATCACTATATTTACCAGTTGTTTCGGTTTAGGTGGATGGGCGTTGATTGGGTTAGGCGGTTGGGCGTAGTTTGGGATAAGATTGTTTTGGTTAGGAAGTTGGGCGTTTTGGGTTAGTTATTTACAATTGTTATTTAACAATCCACCTAATAATGTCATTAAACAGATTCTTCGCCAACTACGTGGATCGCCCCAACATTGGAACTAAATTCGCTTCCATTGGAACTAAATTCGCATCCATTGGAACTAAATTCGCATACATTGGAACTAAATTCGCTTCCATTGGAACTAAGTTCGCCTAAATTGGAACTAAATTCGCCAAAATTGGAACTAAATTCGTTTCCATTGGAACTAAATTCGCATGAGGTTTAAATTGGAACTAAGTACGGGGAATCGTCGAGAACGTATTACAATTAGAAATGGACTTCAGGTGTAATTTATAATGTAAAAATAAAGTATGCAGGGAATTCCTAAGGGAATTCCTTGCTACCCTAAAAATGTAAGTAACAATTTGTACAGCTTCAGAGACCACTAGCGGCAGACAGCCAGATAACAATTACTATGTGTTGAATGATCCTGAAATTAAATCCACGCCTTGTGAGTTTGCGTTAAGAATTTGAGTCATACTAGCATAATTTTCATATTTTTATAGTTAATTGTTTCATAGAGTCCAGCCAAATTTAAACTAAAAAACCCCTATATTGTTATTAGTTACAATGAACGGTTTTTATGAAACATATGGTAATTATAATAGCTTTGCATTCATTGTAGCATAATCAATCAGAGTTTGTGTAGAGAACATCTGACATCCCACAATGCGTTTCTCGGAGAAATCGATTCGGCAAAAACTTCGTATAGAAAATATAATAACTAACTGTATTGAATTTGCAGCAACTATAACGTATTTAAACGGAATTCAATTAATTGTCGAGACTATTCAAAAAGCTGTTTTTATCGATGAAAAGGCCTTCTTGTAATTATGGGTGTAATTCTGGTGGTATTGATTATATAGGAAATTCCGTTGGCGGTTAGGTAGAGAGATGTATCTTAATGAGACCCATTTCGGCGACGTTACAGTCATATTTAGTAAAGAACGCCAATGCCAATCCCATAATAATTATATTACATTAGTAGTAATACGACGAAGCTTATAACGCGTGTCCCACAGAATATAGGCGAGATTATGGGAAGAAATACTGTACATACTGTATAACATATGTACCGGTACATGGGTGCATATGTGTAAACGATGTAAATGCTATAAACAAAAATACAGGACATCTTGCCCTGCGGTGGTGTTATACCGCGCGCTTTACTAATGGAACACAGTCATATTTACTTTATCCATAAACTTACACTTATGTAAGTTTATGGAACTTACGGGTTATTATTTGAATATTTTATGGATCCCTGTCCAGCTGGTTTCGTTCAATATTTATAAATAAAAAAAAGGCGAAGTATGTCGAAGCTGCAGACTAATTTCAAAAAAGTTACATATATATTCAACAACCATATGTAGGCATTACTGATTCTTGATAACACACAGCCAGCCATATAGCCCTACAGATAATAATACTATTTGAAGACTGTTTTCCAGTATCAAACTTGAACATTCAATGTGTTACTGTACATAGTGCAGAAATTTTTCATTAAGACACTGACGAAATCAAATGGAACAACGAATTGACGGTTGTTACAAAGACTACTAAGGCGCTAAACATAAAACCCATGACAAACGCCGAGCTTTATGTTACAGACTACCATTAAAAGGGATACTGCAGTTGAGAGAAACGAAATTGCGACGACCGTGGAGAATTGTGGAGCCTGGAAGGATCTCATTTCCACTGACAGAGATCACTCGACCAGGTAGTGTAGTCGTACATTTTTAGAAATAAATATGAAAATATGATTACAAACTTAATACCTTGTTACCTTAATAACTTGTTAATTTATGAATTAAAGTATGACAGTGTGTATTGTAAATTATTGCATTCCTTTAAAAACTTTTATATACAAACCGAACACACGCCGCTGGGTGGTGTTGGGCAATTCCAACACTATATAATGCATCGATATTATCTTTCCTTTAAATTAATATACAGTATTGTAGTGGCAGAAAGCTAATATTTGGTAGAATGGTACATAGAATGGTGTCTGTGTGCAAATTTATGGACAATCACCGGCAATCCCCGAAACAATGCCTCGCCAAATATCCCTCTCAACCAAACCATAGTTGCCAGATTGCTTGCATAATGATTGTCAGTTGTCTTCTATAGCTGTTGATCCCTATTGATAAGCTGTGTTAAAATTTCTGGGCTTCGTATCGATTGTGTCCGACGGAACATCAACCATTCCATCGCTGGTGACCCACAGCTTTTATCATAGTACTGTATATTACCAGATTGTATCGTCGCCCCAATCAGAATTTTTATTTATAATGAAGTCCAAGAACATAGGCCGCCAAGATAGTGGGGACTATGGGGCTAGCGCCTCTTGCTCTACAAAACTTGAAATAAATCTGTGTTTCCCTCTGAAGTGAAAAAGTTTTAGTTTCAGTTTTAGTTTTTTACATACTCTGGTATGTAAAATACATTTTACATACACTAAGGTTCCACCTTGGTGTAGTGGTTGCATTGAATTCACATCTCCCTTAGGTCGTGGGTTCGATCCTCACATGGGGCAGGGCGGTTTTCGTTTCGGCACGAATGCTTTAAAGGGACCAGCCAGGGCGCATCTCTGCCTTGCATCCTTAAGTAGTAGCTAAATGAGTACTGGAGTTTCCTCTGGGGAGTAAAGTTCTGGGGGGACCGCACTAGAAATAAGTTGTCAGACTTTGTGCGTAACCCTGGCCTAGTGGCCGAAGAAGATTTACTTTACTTTACTTTTATACTCTGGTACTAACACACCTACCGGTAAGGTTTTTTATTCAACGCGCTTGATAAATAAATAAATATAATTCGTAATTATTGGTTACTCAAGCTTCTACTTCAATTGAAGTTAAAAACGAATGTTATGGATCCGTAATGCATTGATCTAATCACATCAATGATTTCATCTGGAATACTGTATGCTTGTAATATTCTACAAATATTATTGGCTTAATGATCAGCAATAAGTGCATCATCAACTTGCTCTTTGCCTAGTTACTTTTTGATTAATAAAATTCTGCTTTGATTAGGCTCTCTACTGACGGTTGCTTCCACAGTTTTACTTGTTGAGCCAGAGTTAGTTAGTTTGATCCTGTATTTTTCCTGAGCTGTTGCTTGTGACTTGCAGTATTTCATTATGTGGTTGGGCCGAGGAATATCTCCTTCCACATATTTATATCAATTTTTGAAATCTTCTTTCTTTAACTACTTTCTTTCTTTCGGAAACTACTTTCTTCAGCTGCAAATGGTGTATATCACTGTGATCCCGTTCATCATTGATCAAAGAAGTTTTTTAAAATTCATGTCAGTTGAAAACAGTTTGTATATAAGGAGGAAATTGTACATGGCACTGAACTCATGTTGGCATTGTTGCCATACACTCAATGGTTAGGTGTTGCCATGAGCTACTGGATTGGTCATGAAAGCATGGGTCACAACGGATTGGATATGATAGTGAAAATCGTGTACATGCTATATCTCGAGCATCAGCAACGCTGGTTGGCAAATAGCAGACAATGATCACCAATTTGGGGGATTTTTTAGCAAGTCTATTTTTTTATTTTGTTTACAGTGGTAATTATTTTTTCCCCACCCATTGAATGAAAATTTCCTGAGTAATCAGAACATCGACATTTCGTATAAATGAATATTTTCGTGAATTTTCGTAGCGATATTTT